>JAOTQH010280923.1:0-10198 GCA_025631255.1 Cornus kousa
CAGGACTTGAATTAAACATAATGAAAGTGCATTACATGAATGTAAAGATACATGAATGTAAAGATATTGAAAGTGCTATTTGGCTGTGTGATTGAACAGGGTTTGCAAGTGAAGCCTAAGTATCCTATTTATAGAACTCTATGCATGCATTAACTCGGTGTGGCAACTTCAACAATCTCCACGTGGAGTAGCTCCAAACTGCCACATGTCCCATGATTCCTCAGCGGTTGTAACTTCTTCTATGTTATCCATCTCCCGTTATAGACTTCGATCACGTCTTCTTTAACGAACTTGTATTGTGGGTAGTCTCAGAGTGAATTCCCATGTGTACTCTTTATAACTAAAAAAAGTGTCCCATGATTTTGTCTTTCTTCTTCACGCCATCAACTTCTTTCCATAATTTCAAACACAACTTCTCTAACTACCTTATCACCCATGATCCTTAATAGCTTCCTTCGGTTAGTGGTAGTTTCCTCATAGGTTTCCACCACTTTCATCCGATAATGCACATATATAAGGAAGTTATTTGTAGACCACGATCTCCTAGCTTTGGGTAACTTCCCTCTAGTTGAGCTTTCCATTCTGGTCTTCATATCATGACGTTGTGGCCTCTGACTCCTGCACAACTCCTCATCGTGAAAAAACTTCCATCTTGAAACTTTCCTTCCAAAGTTTGGAATTCATGGTCCCATGACCTCCTTAATTTTAGCAATTTATCTTCAACGTGGGTAGTTTATCCAACCCACCTCCTTTTCCTCCTGTAAACCACGTTTCCCTTCCATATTAACTTCTCGGCATCATGGTTTCTACCTGACTTCCATCGTGGGTTATAGTTATTGCACACTTCCTTAATTTTAGCAACTTATCTTCAACCTTACTTCCTCTGGATTTAGACCTCATGGCTTCATGGACTCCTTTGTCACGGTGACTCCTCCATCATGGGTTAAGCTTAACATGTATATATATATACATACTTGCATCTATATATATATATAAAGAAATGAATTAAACCTCACGATTTGCTGAATTATAGCAACGGAAGTCGACTTGATTGAACTATTGTCGAAGTCTCCTAAAAATAAGGAGAAAATCAAGTCCCACGTCCCTATGACTTGGTCAACTTTATTTAGACGACAAATACCCATCTAATTGGTATCCTATTAAAACAGGATCTCCAACAAATTAATCCATCATGGCAAGTTTTAAATAAAGCTCGCCACATGTCAATGAACTATTGATTGGTTGACTTTATTCTTCTCATGGTAGTAATCCCATGCCATCCCCTTGTCCTTTTTAGGACATTTTATCCCAATATGGTAAGTCCTAAAGGGACTCTCCATTGTCTTTAATTTCCATAATATTCCAAGGTGGAATATTCATCAATATTATAGTCTAACATGGCAAGTTCCATTGAAACTTTCCATGTATCTCCTCTCTATTCAAAGAATCATATTAATAATTCCATGTCACACCTTCCTTTCCTTGAGCAATTAGAACACTAAATCAATATGATAAGCTTTGCCAAAACTCGCCACTTGTCTCTTTTCCATTGAGTAAAATAGTGGAATAAACATATTCAAAAAAAAAAAAAATCCCTAACATTGTATCCATTCTCGCTCTCAGGTTCCGGATGCGCTACTACTCCAACTCTTACACCATGTGACTTAAATTTTGTCTCTTTCATACTCATTCCCTACTTTATGTGACTTAAACTATAAGTGATTATATACCTTTGACATTCAACAAGTATACTTCTCAAACAACAAAATCCCGACTGAATCCGGTATACACTTGTTGTTATGACATATAACTCAAATCCAAGACACCAATACAGAACTAACGAACTAATTGTGCCATTACAAAATAATAATAATAAATTGCAAAACTAACCGAATGAGCAAGAAATGAAACTCAAAAGGAAACAGAACTTTTAGTAAGGTTAAAGGCCCATTTAACAAAACTTGCACTTGATTTACTTCGAGCGTAACATTTTTTTAAGCAATAAATTCTAAATTCCAATATTGTCCATTATTTTACTTATTTCTTGCCATCTTCTACGTTGTTCTCTCCGTGTCTGAATTTTCTGCCACGATCTAACCCATCTCCTCCTACCGTTAATTGAAAGTTTCATATCACATTGGCAATGAATTATTTTTTTCACTGATTTCTGAATTTAGAAATCTTTATAGATGAAGTCACATAAAATTTCTCTCTATAATTGGAAAGATATTTCAGTACACTTTACACAATTCAACCTTCATCTCTCCTGTTTTTTTCTTACTATTTATAGAGGTTGAATCCTTCTAGAACTTTCCCTTTGGAATTCTTTTTACTGGGCCGATCTCCAGTAAATCCTTTCTTTGGGTCTTGATTAAAGGAAGGCCCTTTAATCATTATGTGGAAGATGGGCCTGGGGTGGTCCAAATGACAGTCAGGCCTATCGGGCCGTCTTGTGTGTGGGTCGATGTTCTTATTGAGCATTGGGCCCAATCGTTCAATCCATACACGGTCCAGCTCATTTTGGTACTCCTAATCTTCTTTAAGGCAGAGAGAAGCAGTGAGCACAGCTGGGAGCAACTCGGACGACGCTCGTCAGTGACCCGCGACTTGGACGACGCTCGTCAGTGACCCGCTGATGCTGACCCAATCAAAAAGTCAAGGAGAACCATCGCGTAAGCCATGACCACTGACCACAAATATATTATATTTGTATACGTATTTATATAGAGAGGTTTTGAAAGAGTTGGAGAAAGAGGGAGAGTGTCTGTGGAAGGGGCTCCAAACGTGAACCTTCATGAATTTCTAGAGATGCAATGGATCTATTGCACTATTGTTTACAGATGAAGTTCGTGATCAACTAATCTTTGAGGGTTCTGGATTGAATGGTCTACAAACTTCTATCAAGTCCACAGTAATTGATTGGAGGTTTTCTTTCTTTATGTAATTTATCTATTATCATTCTCATTTTATTGATATGGAAAATGGTGCTATACAGAAGATGGGCTTGGATGGGGATGGAAGGTTAAGAAGAAGGATAATATTGTGAAAAAAGAAAAAGAAAAAAAAAAAACCGAACATAGTTAAAAGACATTTGAGAAATGTCATCACCAAACAACTTCTTATATAACAAACTGAACAAGAACAAAGAACAAATTCAAATTTTCTTTATTCAACATATATGGAAAAAAAAAAAAAACTCAGCTCTACTAGCCATGCTAACTTTCATATAAAAGCTTACATATCACGGTTCACATACTACTTTACCATACAGGTTTTCTCTGACTTTGTCCGTGTCAACAAAAAATTCGAAATAGCAATAATTCGAAACACTTTTTTTTACACTATTTTGGAAATCCAAAGACTCAATCGTATAAATATGTAAAATACAGAATTTCCAACCCTAACAGAAAAAGGAAGGAAACGGATAAAGTGAGTAAACAGAATTCCATACCCGATCTCAACCCAAACAAACAAATATTTAAGCCATTCACTATGTTATTATAGCTCAAAGCAAAGGGCATGAATAAAAAATATTAATTTCCACCACTCATTTTGTGACTACTATACAATTTCCACCTCCATTCTCTCGAACATGGAGGTGTATAGAAGTAAAACATATACATATATAACAACATCCTTTCCGGCATTTCCAAACAAAAGAGAGATAAATATGAAATATACATTCTCTCTGAGGTTTGGAAATGACAAAAAGAGCTATGAACAAAGCCTATCACAAGCAAAGGTTTTGTGGGATGCACTCGAAGCACACATTGCTCCACTTCTCCCAGTCCTCCACTTCTAGCTTGTAGTAGAATATCCACAAAGAATAGTGTAGAACATTTTTCCGGCGGGAAAAATGACCATATCAACAAAAGATCAATGAAGTGTTTTACTTCTCGAGTTTTCGTTCTCCTCCTCTCTTATCCCCTTAATGATAGTTGGCCTGATGAAGTATGAAACAAAATGAATTGAGTAAAAATTGGATCAGTTGAAGATACTTTACTAATCAAGTGCAGCTTTGTTCCTTCGACCCGTTATTGCATTCGGGAAGCCATCAAAGATTGGTCTTTTCATGGCTGCAGCAGAGAGGACCTGAAAATCTGTCTTCAAACTCCATTTTGACGTTGGCCAGATGGAAGCCGTACTAGTGTCTTGATCCTGCAAACTTGATGTACTTGAGGACTTCCTCACTCCATTTAAGTGATCACTTACAAGAAAATTCCCCAAAGCTGTAGGAATGGGGTTCGACGAACCTCCTTCCGCATCTGACCCTAAAGCAGTTCGGTTGGCTGTCTTGGGCCTCAGGGCTAAACCCTTTCCATTAATAGCCAAAAAACTACCACCACTGCTGTTATCATCCCTCAGTAGCATTTCTGGGGTACGGGAAGTAAAGTCAGCATCAGATTTCTGACGCCTTCTGAACGACTTATCATTCCATTTATCAGAGTTACCATCTGTAGCTTCTGCTACTGACCCGTCATTGGCCATTTTACTGTTCTCTGACAAGAAACGACTAACTGAGCTTTTAAATTTTCCATGAGAATTTAGAGGGGAGTTAAAAAGAGAGGAACGTTCAGCAAATGGTCCATCCTCTAAATAATGAGCACTTCCTTTCTGAAGGACGGCCATTTCAAGCCCTTCTGTTGCAGTTTCTTTATCTGTTGATTTGAAACCATAATGCCTCTGTAAATTGCTCATGGCTTGAGATACCTTTCGCTGAGAAGATAAATTTAATTTGAGTGTCTGAAATGATTCAATAAAATTGATGTGCCTCTGGCTGGGTGAGGTTTGTTCCGTGCTGCTCGGTCTGCAAAATAATTCATAATAATAAGAAAATGTTAATCCCAAGCATATTCACTTAAAGGAAGAAACGGCTAATGTCAAATATAACTAGTAAAATGCTAGACATTAACTTCTAGAAGAGAAACCAAAAGAAAAAACACTAGACTTTTTCTACCATGCAAGTATACAATAAAAATCCTTCAAGTGGGCTGAGTCACCTTTACCTCGCCCCTCACTATTTTTCACCAACCTCGTCACCACCAACACTTCCATCAGCAGACAACCACCAGTCCAACCCAACATTAGAATGACAATGCGAAACTTCACCCCAAAACCACCACCACCATTCTACCTCCTGACTTTTAACTAAAACCACTATCACACATTCGTCAATGCAGCCATCACCACTTTTTCACCATCATCTCACACCACAGTTAAACACAACTTTCAATTGCATTATACCAACACCAGTCAGCCAAATTCAACTGTGGATTCAACTCCCAAGGCAAAAAAGCATTTGATTTATAACAGAAATAATGGAATAGGATTCTTTGAATTGAGACTCTAATAGTACATCTTAGCTCAGATAATAAAACATGATTGTGATATTTTCTTCATGTTCTATTTTGTGTTTCTAATGCAACTTGCTCCATGTGATTTCTAAATTTGGGGTTTTAGTTTTAAAACTGAGTATGAATTCACACAACAAAAGAGTTATGTATTCTTACCCCCAACAGATAATGAAACTACATTATTTTGTCCCCAATTACCACTGGATCTCTAGCCTGGACGGTATGATCTCTCCTCTAGTCCTCCCCAAAGGGGAGACTGAGAGTTTGAGCCCCATTAGGGACATGTTGTGGGTAATGGGTGTGTATTTGCAACTTCTGGGGTAAAAATTATATATTGTCCCCAATTCTATGTGTCAAATATGTACCTACATTATTCTCAAATGAATTATCAATAAAAATATTTTGTCCCCAATTAACTTCTGTTCTATGTGTCAAATATGTACCTACATTATTCTCAAATGAATTATCAATGTGATTATTGACATCCAACATTTTCATCGAACTGGAAATTGCATAATTGCTCACAATTGAATACATATCAACTTCTATAGAGATGTCCTAACTATCTTGTTTGCCACTTAAAGTAAGGGTTGTGAATCACCAACCTACAGGAATTACCAAAAAAAAAAAATTGAGATTCGCTTGGCTCTTTGTATTCTCATGAGCTTCAAATAAAAATGATTAAAGTTGTCCTTTTAATTTTAAAAGCACCGTTACTACAACAGCTGGTAAGGGCATTGAATACAATTCATCCAGGAAGCCCAGCACCATACAAGAAGAGGGGTAAAGAATACATGAAGATTTGGGTTTTCATAAAAATATTACTAATATGCAAGAACTTGAATTAGTTAAATTAACTTTAGTTAGATTCATACCTGATGTGAATCCCATTAGTCATCAACATTACACTACATACAGTTCAATGGCCTCATTAATTTATCATAACTGTAAATAATTGAACATTATAAAACATCAAATGAATGAAACATAAAATTATCACAAGGATTCAAATGCAAAGTATAGATTAAAATCAAAAGAAACATAGCACTGGGGCCATAACTGTGAAAGAGCTCAGGTATCAATCAGAAAATTCAAGCTGGTTAGAGAAATTCATTCCTATACTATAGTCAAATCGCAATTTCCCCATTGATTACGCATTCATTTCCTCAGAGCATTGCAGAAGTTCACTAGATTGAAAGACAAAAACAACTTGATCCCTAGTCTTAAAAGGAACATCATAATGGTAATGTAGTGGGATACAAATTTATCCAACTATTGAAGGTCAGATAAAAAAAAATAGAGAAACTCCTCATTGAAAATTTCTCTATGTGGGACTTTCTTCACAATCAAATAACCATTTAAGCATTTCTTTGAACCCCAACCCTGTCGTTTTTGGCCTGCCCTTCCTCCAGAGTACTGTTTCAACATAAGATGAAGCACTCCTGATTTCTATTTTCTTTTTTCTATTTTTCAACGTAAAGAGAAATACTATTAGTTGTAAAAGATATCTCATCTCAGCCAATTTCGTTACAACCACAATGCTGATAGTCAGAATCACTTTTTTCATCCCTTCACATCTTCTGATTCAACATTTAATGACAACTCTTCCTTTGATTTTCAATAACATATATTAATCTTAATATGACTGTTGAACATTCTGCTTAAAGCTCAGGAAAGCATATAACAATGGCTTGAGTTGGCTGCTTCTGGAGTTATGAAATAAAAGAGAGATTAGCACTTCTGATATGATGTTTTTAGCCCAAGAGTTAGGTAGCACGAACTTCCATGCCATCCAGGCTTCTTGGAATATCTTAGTCAAAGACATGCTACCTTTCTGCCATATCTTCTGTAGCAGAAGGATGTAAATCAGTATGTTTTGAGGACCAGATTTTAATTTCTGACAATTGATGCTGAAACACAAGATTCTGAAAAGTATAATTTGCAACCACTACAAATAATAACAATTGAACCTAAGTATATTTGAGCTCCTAATATGGTAATTGATTGCTGCAATGGTAAGAAGCTCCGCTGACATACATGAGAGCACAGGTGCTTGAAGCAATGGTAAATGCTGGGGCTGACATACATGATAGCACGAATTCAATCTTGAAAGCAAATGCTTTGTGCAAAAATAATGTCAAATGTTACATTTGTCTCAACTCTCAAGCCTTCCCTTTCCACCACTCCACGTAAGCTGGAGCAGTACGGGGTAATGGCCTTTTATGTTTGGGTTCACGATGGAGAAAACAAAGATGGGACTATTAAGATAGCATGACACATTAATAAGCTAGATGGACATCAGCTAAGTTAAACAACTGTAAGACATGGAAATTGACCATATGTGTTAGCAAAATATCAGCATAATGAAGTTCATATAACATTCCTGATTTTCAAAGAAACTGAAATAAATATTATGCATTTCATAAGAACATGACAATGGCACAACAGAATAATTAATGTTAATTGAATGAATAAATACCCTGCAGCATCAATTCCATTTGACATAATGGGAGATGGCGGGTGCCTCCCTGGCAATGGTATGTACAGTGACTTGAGCGCAAACATTTGAAGATCTGTCACCAAGCCATTTATCCTTTTAATGTCAGCCACCTGGCATACCATACACCATTGCCAAAAAGAAATGATCATCCATCTTATTATCAGACTTGCGAGGGGGGAAAAACAACTGAAAGTGGGAAGTAAAAAGAAAACCGCATGAAACTCAGAAATCAAAACACAGAATGCAGAAGTTTAATAACTGAAATGGACAAATCATACTAAGAGATGGAGTGGAAAAGTTACAGCATATTTTGGAATAACAATTAGCAGTATAAGTTAAACTGAAGGATTCATCCAACAGTAAACTCTCTCTCTCTCTCTCTTCTCTCAACACAATTGGAATTTTATATATTCTGATTTTTCAATTTTCAAGGAAACAGTCTCTTTTCTTAGTAGTTGTATATGTCAACTACTAAGAGGGAGAAGGAAAGGGAACACTATATCATTCTTGGTTGAAACATGAAGAAGGCAAGTAGAATCAGGGAAAAGAAGGGGATCTTAACCCCTCACTTAAGTTTGCTTTCCTTCAAAAGTGGAAGGAAATGAAGGGAAAGAACAGCATAGATAGTGACTATCCATTTCTACCCTATTTACCAACCATGAGGGGGAAACTACCACCAACCCATCCTTTCTTTTCCTTTGCTATTTATCCAAAAAGAAGTAATCAACCCCCACCAAATAGAGTGGTCTCTTGTGTGTTAAGAGGCCGAGTTCAATTTACCCAATACCCGTGATTTAAAACTGATTGCAGATATCCAAAGGGAGTGGTCGTCAGGGATGAAAACACCCTCCATTACCCAAAATATATATATTCATATATAGGTGAGGGCAACAGTAAGCTTGCTCGACTTGAAGGTCATGAGTTTGAAATAAGAAACAGCCCCTCCCTTGCGGAGGTAGGAGGTAATGCTGCGTACATTTGACCCTTCCCCTATCCCGTCACAATACTGGGAGCTTCGAGCACTCAGCTAGCCCTATTTTATGTATGTATGTAATTACCAGTGTTATATCTTTTTTCTTCTCTAGCTAATCTTATCCTTCTCTCCTCTTTCTTAACCACTGTAATATTCATCAGCAATCAGACATAGGAGGAGATGAACAAAATTACCATTTGAAATATGGTGTTTTACTATAAATTCACAAAGTTGCATATCTTATCCCATAAAAAAAATTAAAAATAAATTAAAAAAATAAAAAATAAAAAATACAATGTGTTGCAACAACAAATGAAAATAAAAACAAGAACAAACCATATATTATAAGAAAAGCAAATGCATTTGACTTGATGATCGGTTTTACCTCAACACCGTATTTGATTGCAATGCCAGCGAGTGTATCCATCTTAGAAACCGGGTGTTGAATATAATTGACACCGAGACCAACACCACCACCACCCGAACAACAAGAAGGAGGAGGAGATGATACCGGCGAAAGCTTTGACGACATTCGATCAACGGTCTCGAACCAATTCCTAATTCTCCACTTATTTTTCTCTACCCTCCATTCGAAATTTAGAACCGCAAAATTAACAACTCATGTCTGTAAGGCGACATTTGATAACAAAATTGAACGATGAACAACTCAATCTTTCTAGAACCAGGCGACCGAATTTAGGGGTGACAAACCCTAGATCTGGGACGTGTCTGAAGTTTCTCTATACCCTCTTTCTCTCTCTAAATCGACGTTGGGCACTCTTCTCCGGGGAGAGGTGTTTGTATAGTTCTCTGCGTATTTATCGGAAAGAATTTTTGCGTGATCATTTTATACGCAGCCTACACGGTAAGCCAAATATAGTTATTACAGTATTAATATTGAAAGGGTGGTGAAATCACAAGATTCTAATTAATTTTAATATAATTTTTCTTTTGATTTTCTTTACTTTTTTTACTATGTGTGTGTGGTTGGTTTTTTTTTTTTTTTTTTTTTTTTTTTGTTAGTGTTAATCCTCTTTTCTTTTTTTGTACTTTTTTTTTTTTTTCAGATCTTGAAAAAAGAGATAATTTTTTCAATAAAGATTTTTTTGGTGCATTTTTTTTTCCTCTTCAAAAGAAATAATTTATTCAATAGAGATATATTTTTTAATAGGCCTTTTTTTTCTTGTCTAGTCAAAAGAGGTAATTTATTCAACAGAAATAATTTTTATTTTGGATACTTTTTATTTTTGGTCCAATTAAAAAATAAATAAAATTATTCAATATAAATAACTTCATATTTTTTGTCTTGTCAAAAGAGACCTAAAATATTAAAGATTAGAGATAAAGAAAGTAAATCTTAAAGGGCAGTTG
>JAOTQH010280943.1:0-10198 GCA_025631255.1 Cornus kousa
GTCTATATATGGCTGGAATAGAATGCTAGTAAGTAGATACCTATACGGTAAGAATGACAACAACGGATTCAAAAGCAATTTTGGAAACCAATATGGATTTTTTTTTTAAAAGCATAACGGATTTGGGAGAATGCGACTTGGAAAGTCAGACTTTTGGGATGAGTGTCTTTTTGGCAATTAACTAATAGATATTTTTAGTTGTTTCTTGAAAACGATAAATTATTGGGTACTCGGGAGAACTGACAATGTAGTACCCCTAACCAATAGTGTGTTATTATATCCTTTTATTAAGGAAAATAATGAGTGTTCGTTGGCCGAGGGTACTACATACTTAGTACCCCTGGGTTACCCAGTAATTTTTCCTTGAGAGCATAATGTACTTTGTATGTAGAGAAAGAACGTGACTTTTGAAACTTAATGACGTTTGTGATTAACTACGAATAAATTTTTTTATTTTTAGTTTTTGTTGTGCATACATGAGGAGGCTAATGGAAAGATACAGAATGAAGAAGAGAGATTTCCATATGGTTTTTATTGATTTGAAAAAAAGCCTATGATAGGGTACTTACTACCTAGTGACCTTAATATGGGATTGGAGGGTTTTAGAAAGGAAATGAGTCGCAAAGGGATACCAATAAAGTATGATGGTTATGGGACTATAATTAGATCGCTTGTTGGGAAACAAGTGAATTCCCAATTATTGTAGGACCAAGGGTCAACATTAAGTACATACCTTTTTCCCCTAGTTATCGACGAGCTAATAAGACACATTCAAGATGATATTCCATGGTGTATGTTATTTTTTGATAATATTATTTTAGTAGATGAGACTAGGGAAGGAGTGAATGCTAAATTTTAGTAGATGAGACTAAAAGGTTTAAGAAAAGTCGAAATAATATCAAATACATGGAGTGTAAGTTTAGTAATTCTAGAAAGACAAATGAGGATGTAGTGAGGATTGAGAATCAAAAGGTTCAAAAAAGTGAACATTTTTTTGGATGGGTTAAATGGAGGACTGCATTCTAGTATATTGTGTGATACACATATCCCATTACGATTGAAAGGGGAGTTCTTGTGGCGACTTGTGGGCGAGTGTGCCGTGGGCGGATGCAAGAGGCACTGCAGACTATCACATCAGGTGAGTTACAGGTGTACAATCCCACATCGCCTGGGTGTGAAAAGGGAAGTGCTATATATGTAGGTGTGTCACTTCAATCGGTATGAGGTCTTTTGGGTTAAAACTCAAGAGCAAAACCGTTTGGGTTCTGACCCAAAGCGGACAATATCATACCATGTGGTGGAGTGGGTCGATACAAATGGTATTAGAGCCTGATCAGCCGGAAGTGTCGCCAACAAGGACATTAGGCCCCTAACGTGGGTGATTGTGGCGATTGTGTGCGGGTGTCCCGTGGTTAGTGCAAAAGGCACTGGCAGGATAGGCTACCACACTGGGCGAGTTATAGGTGCATAATCCCATATCGCCTAGATGTAGAAAAGGGAAGTGTTATATATGAAAGTGTGTTACTCCAATTGGTATGAGGCCTTTTTGAGTAAAAGCCCAAGTGCAAAACCGTACGGGCTCAGGCTTAAAGTGGACAATATTATACCATGTGGTAGAGTGGGTTGATTCAGTTCTATAGAACAGTTATGTCATACTTTATGGTACCGAATGTTAGGTAAGTAGGAAACAACATTTGCATAAAGTGAGTCTAGCAAAAAAGCGAATGTTAAGATTGATGTGCAGTAAAACTATAAAGAATAGAATTAGAAATGATCACATTTGGGAGATAGTTGGAGTAACATTAATTGGAAATAAAATGAGAGAAAAATAGTTAAGATGATTTGGACATGTGCAAGACGACCTTTAAGTGCTCCAGTTAGGAAAAATAACGTAGTCCATATTGAGGGTAATACTACGGGAAGAGGAAGACCAAAGTTAACGTGGGTAGAGTAAAGAAAAATATGATAATATGTGGATTGAATGAGGATATGGCCTTAAAAAGAGCAAAATGGAAACATAGGATTCATTTAACTGACCTTAAATAATTGGGAAAAGGCTTAGTGGTGGTGGTTGTATACATGACTTTTGGGATAAGCTATGTCCTTGTGAGGTGTTTTGATTTCAATAGTTCTTTTATCAGTAAACCGTTTTGTAGTTAAAAAGGAAAAATATTAGTAATATATATACGATATATACTTTTTAAATATAAAAAAATATCTCTCTTAGATTTTCATATACGATCTTAAATTGTATTAGGTGACAGTGCGTATATATGCAAAGTTGTCATTTCTATTGCTCAGTTTTTTTTTTTCCTTGGCTATTGTTTAATTGTCGTTTGAAAGATTTATATTTGCATAAAGTTATATGTAGATTAGGGGTGGCAAATTACGACACGAACACAACACGAGTTAAAAGAGTTTGGGTCATAAAAGGGTCGACACGATTAACCCGTTTACTTAATCGTGTCGAGTTAGGGTTGAAGGGTTCAATTCGTGTAACCCGTTTACCCATTTAATTCAACATGTCGTAATTGTGAATATAACCTATGTAATATGTTACCTTTTTAAACTCAATTACTGTGGATAGTTAAGTCATTTCAACATAAATCTTGTCTATGGTTTATGATTATTCTTTTTATTTTGAATATTTGGGTTAATTATGTCAATTTTTTTTTTTATTATTTAGTATTTGATTAAATATTAAATATTTCGTTTTGATAAACTGGTCATGAAACGGGTTAATATGTTTATTTGTTTAATAAATGGGTTGGATTAGTGTTGGGGATTCTTGACACGATTATTAAATGGGTTGGGTTTGGGTTTACCTATTAAATATAATACCCTTACATTAACACGACACGAACACGAATTGCCACCCCTAATGTAGATGCATGCAGGTATGAATGGTTATTATATGTATCCATATAAATAAATATTGTTTAGGAGCTATTCCCTTTCCGGGGCAGTTTGAAGCAGTTGTTGTCACTTGAAATACAAGGGAAGCAACCACTGGCGTATATTTTGATGACAGTGAATTGTATATATATCTGCAAACAGGTTTGTACCAAGCGCAATAAAATGTCGTGGAAGAGATTCGTGAAGACCATGCCGTTGATATCAGAACCCACACGAAAGAGGAAAGCTTTTGAATTTGCAAAAGTGGTTACAAAGAAGCCAAGGAAAAAATTTGTTAATGGTGCTGATGAAAAGGATGACACCAGAGATTGGATCTCAAATTTGCCGGAACCCATTATTCATCATATCCTCTCTTTCCTTCGTTGCCCAAAAGATGCTGCCCGGACTAGTGTATTGTCCAAAAAGTGGAATAGCATATGGGCTTCACTCCTCACATTCAATTTTGATCAAAAGAGCTTTGAAACAGAAGGAAAAGAACAGAAAAGGAATTTCAAAATTTTTGTCGAGAACTCCTTGAAAGGCCGACTCAAGTCAATGCATTCTATACAGAAATTCAGGCTATATATGACCTCATTTGATTTAAATTTGGCTCCTCACATGGACCGCTGGATCAGTGCTGCTACTGTGAGAAATGTAAAAGAACTGGATATTCATGTCCCATTGAAAAAGAGGAGATGTTACAGTTTGCCTGAGACTGTCCTGACAGCAGCAACTATAACTTCGTTGAAGTTATATGGCTGTAGGGTGGAGTATTGCAGTGATATTAAGCTTTCTCATCTAAAAGAATTATCTGTAAAGAAAGCCCATGTGAATTATTTTATGATGCAGACTTTGATCAATAGTTGCCCTTTGATTGAGGATTTGAGACTCATAGGGTGCACTGGATTAGCACGTCTACATGTTTCAACACTTCATAAACTCGATAGAATTGAGCTACATGAGTGCTGTGGGCTCAAAGCGGTTGAAATTGAAGCACCAAGTCTTCGAACTTTTTGGTACCATGAGAAGAAGATACAGAGGCCATGCAAAATCAAATTCACAGCCTGTGAAAACCTAAGAAATTTGACATTGAGAGATACAAAAATGACAGATGAGTTGTTACAAGTTCGGATTTCCATGTTTCCAGTCCTTCAGAATTTGGTCTTGAAGGAATGTAATACCATGAAGAGAATCACAATTTTAAGTCAAAAACTTGAGAGGCTGGCCCTAATTCGATGCAAGAAACTGGAGGAGGCCAGTATTGATGCACCCAATTTATATTCATTCGAGTATACTGGTGATAAAATGCCTTTCTATTCCATGAACACTTCAGGTCTGCATGAAGCCAAGCTTAATTTTGAATCGATACAAAATAATAAGTCTACAACTTGTCCTGAACATATAGAAGCCATTTGGTCCAATATGAAGGGATCTATTGGAAAGTTTGATCAAGCCTTTGTTTGGTCCAATGCGTTGGAGGAATTTCTGGGGAAGTTTGATCAATCCAAAGGCTTGAAATTGGTTGTACGCATTGATGAGGTATTAAGAATATATATATATATATATATAGTTATATTTTCTCAATAATGGAAGTTACTATTAATTCTTTTAACTTTTATCTTCAAGTTTCACTTTCTCACTTTCTCATTTACTTAATTGATATGGTGTTTGAAGAATGTGATTATTCATGAAGAATTGAGCAAAATCCAGTTCCCTCGATTTAATGATCTCAAGTTAGATATTATCAAGTCATCAATAGTACTAGAAGATCTCATACATAGTTCATTACGGATGGGTCACCACCCCAAAACTCTAACAGTAGTCTCATCTTCCAGCAGTGAATTCCTTAAGGTATTGTGCTTTCTTTATAGATTCTCATTGTGCACACACATGATTTGTGCTTTCCATTTAGTATTAGCATGATAACGCGTCCGATTTGGACTTACAATTCTATGTTGACCAATGGAATATCCAAGGGGAAAACTATGAATATTGACCTTGCAATAACTACTTTTATGCCATTTTATCTGAATCACAGGTCTTGTACGAGAAGTTGATGAAGAGAGAAGAGAATCCGAACTGCTGTAAATATTACAAAATCAAATGTTGGAGGCATGATTTGGAAGATGTTAATGTTGAGATCTGTGAAGAGGCTGAGAATGGGACTCAACCATTGTATTCTCGGCTGGAATCATCTTCTACTCGGCAACAAAGAACTACTTTTAAGTTAAATTGGAAATCTAATGTACAAATGGAAGATGAAAATTCCATTGAGGCTTAGCTTTAGATACAGAATTTATGTTGTTTTATGACGGCAAACAGTTGGACTCCTATTGTTGAATTGTTGGTGTTTGGTAATGTTTTTGATTTCAAATCTCTCTTTTTGGCGAACCTTGAAACACTGATAAATAGATGAATATGATTTCTGTTAAAAAGTTAATGTTTTCATTCTCTTCAACTTTTTCTTATATATTGGTAAATACCATGTATGATGGAAAAGAATTAATGAATGATTCAGGGATGCCAACAATTATATCATAATGTTTTCATTCTCTTCAACTTTTTCTTATATATTGGTAAACACCATGTATGATGGAAATAGAATTAATGAATGATTCAGGATGCCAACAATTATATCATCTGATAAATGTGAGTTGTGTTCATCTAAGTGATTTTATTTAACATCAATAAAATCACCTTTTGATTATATATGATCTGCTGAAAGTGTAGCCCATGTTTTGGGTACATGAAAAATGATGATGGAAAAAAGGCATTTTTCTGGGCTGCCATTTTTTTCTTTGAATGGTAAAAGCCAACACATACACTATTTTACTTGCATTCAGAATCCTTTTTCTTTGAAGATAGGGAGGTTATATCATATATCTTCAGTATAGACTACATTTTCTTGTAATTGGCTTGAATAAATGATGGATCTTTCTTTACATGCTTCTAATGCTGGCCAGATCATTGGAACAACAGTTCACGTTGAGTGAAATCTTTATACGGTGTTTAGTTATGAAAGTAGGGCCGAAAGGATCATAAAGTAAGGATATGATTTCTTGATGGTGCAAAACAATGAAGGCATACCATGAAAGTCTTGCACACTTTCTGGTTCTCCATATTAGCATCAATCTTCAGTACAAACCATAGTCATTCCAAGATTTTGGACTCTTTAAAATCTGTTCCCTCTATTACTTGTATCACTCCTTGTTCTATGGTTGTTGACTGACTATCATGCTTTATAGATATGAGTGTTCTATGGTTGTTGACTATCATGCTTTATAGATATTTCATATCGCATTCATCGTCCTGTTACAAATCTTGCCCCAAGCGTGCGTTCAATTCACCAAAAAAAAATGGAAGGTCTGGATTATTAGGGTTTGGAACTTGCCCTATCCATGAAGCCCCAGAGCACTCCCACCAATAAACTCGGCACAGCTTTTCCCACACGACCATTTAAGGTCAACTGCGAAGACAACCTTATGAATTCAACCAGAACACAGCATTGAAACAACTTCTTTGCATCCTTTGTTAAAACACACAATCGAAGGCTTCAATGCCTAATCCACTCAGTTTTGCTCCAACAAAGACACAACTGTAAAACCCAAACAATACGCACATCATTTGTAAATTTCAAACTCATGTACGGCATATACTAATTAGTCGCCGCTTATACATTTGTAAGTTGCTGTTAAGAGAACACCATAATAATGCATCATAGTAAAATACACATAATATGGAATAAAGAAATTTAAGAATAAGTTTGTAGATGAAATTTTAATTTCTGTTACTATTTTTTTCTTGTTTTTATGATTTGAGATAAATGCAAAATGGACAATACCATTCTACAATAACAAGCTATGATGTGCAGGACATCCAAGTGTCGCACTCATCTGGACACTTGCTAAAGATTTCAAGTTTGTTTACCTGATAAACAGTTTAAATACACAAAATCTAGCAAGGCAAGCTGAAAATGAACTTTCACTAGAAACAACATAAAAAATCTATAGCATGAACTCGGGACAAAACCATGCTAGCAACTTTACATTTTCATTCTGGCACTTCAGTTAATCTGCTTGACCACTCAAAAGTACATTCAACACTTCCTCCGGCTGAAGGTTGTATTATTGAATACTTAAGGTAACAACACCTGTAAAACACTCGATGTCTACTTCAAAACACTACATCTATATGACCATGTCCACCAATCATAGCATATTACTAAACCTACAAAGGAGGTAGAATATTTTAAGAATACAGGCATATTTTTAAAGCCTGGCAGCAAACCATAAAAATTAAGACACCATTCATTCATTAGACCAGGAGTCATTAATTGGCATAATACATTTTTTTTTTTGATAATTAAAGATTGGGTGAGTAGTCTGTCAGACAACCGCACGACCACCCCAGGCAGACTGAACTGGCTGAGAACGATCCTCTACTGCCCTAATGGTTCATCGAACCACAGGGCTGTTAATCACGCTCTGGTCATGCAGTCATGGTTCATCCACCAGACTTAGGTTCCTGTCTCCTTAGTAATCAAGGATGCAGAGGTACGAGCCTATAGAACAGATCCTGTTCAAGTAAGGTCGTGCCACGGTGTGTTAGCCTCGCCTTATAAATACACTTCACTTTTCCACTTCTTTGTCGATGTGGGACGCTTTATATACCACTTCGTATACCTTCTAAATACTAGACCGTAGTATTATTCAAATATGTTTCAAGTGGGGGGAATATGCGTCTAATTAAGTTCTCGCTCATGTTCTGATATGTTTAATTAAGTGAGATGCACCCTCGTCATACATCATAATGGGGCAGCAAATTGTGCTTCTTTGCTCTAGTCTACCACACATGGAAAGAAAGGAATGCTAGAATTTTCGTCGGAAATTTTCTTCTCAGAGCTCTCTGCCATGACCACAATGTGTAACTCCATAACTGTGCTGCCACTCGTTGCATCTTTTTTTACTGGGATCACCCTCCGTCGTTCTTTAGAGCTCCTCCACGGCCTCTAGATTGATGAATTGAGAATCTTTGAGCTCTGCTAGCCTTCAATGGCTCATTTACTTGATAGATTGTATTTGCTCTAATTTGAGCATTTTTTGTTCAATTTTTAAAATTGGATCTTGCATTTCGAGTTAACGAACCTCCTAAATCCACTGATCGAGCTATTGAATTTTTTATTTTTTATTTTTTATTTTTATGTATATTAGGCTGTCTATTTCACAAAATATAAAGAAAAGCATTATTTAGATGAATAATGCAGGAGATTTTTCTTAAGGATGTGAGCATGAAGATTGTTGCGTTTGACAAGGCAAAAAAAAAAGGCAATTATATGTATTAATTGTCTAATGTTAAATACTAGCATTTTTTCGAAGATGATTAACGTTGCCGTGAAGATTAATGAAATGAAAGTTGATATACCTAAACCTTATTTTGGAATCAAATGAAGGTTGATATACCTAAATCTTATTTTCGAATCTATTCCTTCACAATTCTATTCCCTTAAACCTTGTATAATATATCTATTCCTTCACAATTGTATTCCCTTAAACCTTGTATAACACTTAAAAAGCTAAATGGGAGTTAGACGAGACCATAACTATTTTGATTTTAGAGGTGTTAGGAAAATAATTCTAGTACCGGCATATTTCTCATCAAAACTAGTCATCACGCTGCAAGTCAAATAACTGCTGAATCATCCTCGTGTGAGTATTGCTTTATATAATTTGACAAAAATTAAATAAAAAAAAAAAAAATGTCATTATATTGTTAAGTCAGACAACACTTTAGCAGACATGACATGTCAGGTATACGCTTTAGCAATGATAAGGCAGACATGACATGAAGTATATCCCACTACAATTGAATCAAACAAAGACTTCACCAAATACAAGGTGTATATGATAAAGGACAATGCTAGGCCCCCTAACAAGATGTTTATCCTTCAGCTTATGTGGTTTAATGTAACTAGGGGCGGAGCTGGTAGGGGCTAGTGGAGGCCATGACCCCCTCCCTAAAAAAATTTCAAATTTTTTTGGGCAGCCCCCAAATTATTTATATTGTAAATAAATTTAATTTATGATCCAAAAATTCATAATAAATTCTAATTTGACCCTTCAAAATATTTTCAAAACATTTATTTTTTTTTATTTTTCTTTAAAGCACGTTGTATTGGCCCCACAACACGCACCGTTCAACTCAGGAGTGCGGTTGAAAAGCGAGACCTCAAAAACTTATTTCTCGAATCCCTCTTAACTTCGCTATGCTCCTGGGACCTTTCAAAACATTTATTTATTGGCCCAAAACTAGTGTGTAAAAATAAATTTAACTTATTTCCCCTTTAAACTCGGACAATATCAATTTGAAATCTTTTAGCCATAGTTTTAAAAACTTAAATCTTAGGAAATAAAAATGTAAGGTCATTATTATTGCAATCCCTACGAAATAAATAAATAAATAAAAATAATTTTTATTCATTTGCATATAGGCATGTATAATAGAGAGAAAAAGAAGATAATTAAACCAATGTCCCTCGTCAGCACTCAAAAAAATTTCAAGAAAATTATGTAAAATTATTATTTAAGAGTTTGAATAGCATGTAATTTACCATAAAAGAAAGGGAAATATTGTAAGTTCACAAAACTTTCTCAATAAATCAAAATATTATTGTGTTTTTTTGAAAGAAAATTTTATGGAAAAATTAGGTGGTTATAAAAAGTGATTTTCTTCAAAATTTTCCTTTTCTTGTTAACCAAACTCCAAAAATGTTTAAAAAATTTATATTTCCTTTCTTTTCTTATCATTTCCATCTAACCAAGCAAGTCTTGGGAGGAGGGCGCAAGCAAGAAAGGGAAAGAAGATTCCCTTCTAGCAACAATTTCCTTCCTTAGTCCCGTGGGAAATATACTAATAGAGACTTTCAATCATATTGTGTACTTATTTCTTTAACATTCATCAAAACCAATAGTTTAGTAGTAGTTTCTTGCCTTCCAAAATACAGGATTGAGAGTTTTAAGTTTACGTAAAAATATATAGGTGTACTTCTCATTGAACTTCATCCGAGCAATCAATTTTTTGATATTAAACACTTTCTACATTATTCATGATGTCAAAATAGAAAGTTGATGGGTAAAGTTTATTTAGGAACACTTGGTATGTTTCAAGTCGATTAAAAATTATATATATACTTATTAAACTTCGTCCCGGCCTGCCACCGTTCTCGAATATCGGGCACTGTTTTCATCATCCATGATTAGGATTCTACCCCTAATTTCATGAGTTTTTTTTTCCAGTAACAACAAAA
>JAOTQH010280953.1:0-10197 GCA_025631255.1 Cornus kousa
GTATTTTTGTTATATTAGAATATGCACTTGTTAGCATATCATGCTTCATTTTGGTTATTATGTCAAAACTTGTATTTTTTTTTCAAACCATGTAATATGCACTTAAGTGCACCTTTTGATACTCTATGGATGTGTGTGACATGTGGCCAAGGGCCAAGCATGTTTACTTTAGCACTTGTACTCATTTGGTACCACATTTTACTCTAAATATGTATTTTAACCAACTTTGGAGGTTGGCATATGAAATTCTTGTAATTGATGTGTATGAGGCCTTGAGCCATTGTATTACATTCAAATATTCATATTATGCTTGTTGACATGTTCACATGCTCAATCTTCCTTACAAAGAATCAGTTTTTGACCTATGCATGTGGGTAGAATGAATCATATAGGTCCTACTGCAAATCTCACATGTTTAGTAGAGCTTTCAGTAGGATTCAAGGTCAACCAAAACACCATTTTGGTTGACCGAAACACCATTTCGATCGACCGGTGTCTTTTTGAAACTTCATTGAATAGTAAAACACTCATTCTAGTAACCAAAATCACTGTTTGGGCTTATTTCGGTCGACCGATGCCTTATTTCAGTCTACCAAAATGCCCTCCCCTCAAAAACCTTCTTTTAGGAAATTTTTTATCCATTTGGGTTGACCAAAATGCCATTTTGGTTGACCAAAATAGCTTGCACACACTAGCCTTCTAGATTTTGTTCCAGCATTAATGTTCCAACTTCAAATGGTCATAACTTCTTCATTTTTAACCCAAATGTGGTGATTCTTGAGCCTAAACTCAATAATTTTGAGTCAAATTTCCAATGAAACTAATTTTATTCTTAGATTCAAATTATAATGAGTGTTATTCATGTTTTAGTGAGATAGTGTTAGTTTTTGCTTAAACCGGGAAAGGGCGTTTTGTGGGATTTTTGTCCAAAGTTCTTAGAACCTCTTGGAATGTTGTGAAATAATTAGTTTAGGTTGTGTGTACCTTATTTGACTTGTTTAGGGTTAAATTTTGCTTTTTAGTTGCAAATTGACCATTTTGCACTCAATTAATGGACTTTGCTCGTTTTGGACTCTCGTTTGCTCCTTTGCTTTTCTTAAGTTCCGTGACTTCAAGGAAGGTCACATTGGTGTCTTAAGGATGATTTATATCCATAGAGACCTTGGTTATGCTTCACTTCCGCATTTCAGATCCGTTAGGTCATCACTGACGCACCGGGTTGAATAAAACTAGGGTCATTACAAAAACAAGGTATTAACTATTCAAAAACTATTATTTTATAAAACTCCAATTGATATTACTCAATTGCTCATAATCATGCAATCAAGATACATAAATTATTAAATTCCTAAAGTTAGAACAATCAAACCATAATACTCAGATCAGCTTACATCAATGCCCTAAGAGAGAAATTAGCTCCTCATAATGACGTAAGATATCATCTGTGTTGTTATGGTCTTCATCGTCGTAGATTTCACTTCTCTTCTTTAGATCTTCACTTTTTCTAACTATAAAAACCCTAAAAACCACCACTAGATCTAGAACAGAAAATTGAGATAAAAATTGAACTAAAACAAGAGAGAGGTTTTCTGTGGCCTTGTGCCTCCTTTTATAGAAGAATTAAATTCTATTAAGGTGTGGATGGGCTTTTAGGTCTTCTGGGGTGATTTGGGCCCATCTAGGATGAAATATGACATATTTAGAACAAATCTTGCAACTTAAAGTTCTGACTTATCTTCAATGGCTCAAGCCTAGAAGCTTCAGCTCGAGCTATTTGTGCAATGGCTCAAGCTATTTGGAAGGGTGTTAGAGCCCTAACTTCTATACTTAGCCAAATTTCTTCAAATCTTTTCCGAAGTGTCTTTTTCATCAACACTTAGACTATTGTTGGAGTTCTTTTTTAACAGTGTTTGATCCCTCCTTCATGGTGCTTGAGCCTTGGGTCTCTGGCTCGAGCTTTTTGGCAATGGCTCGAGTTATTTGACTTTGGCTCAAGCTTTTTGGTCTTGGCATAAGGTCCTAGTAACATGGATTTTCTGAAGCAACTTTTTATATTCTGACGCACTTCCTGCTCGAGCTTTTTGGCAAAGGCTCGAGCACCTTGAGATTTGGCTCGAGCCCTAAGATCTCGGCTCGAGCTATTCTGCCTTAGTGGATTTTCTTGCTTCTTGTTGTTGTGCTCAAGCCAATGGACTTAGGCTCGAGCTGTGGCACTTGAAATTCTCCATAATTCACCATGTTGACTCCAAGCTTGTTTCAGATGATCGGCAACGACTCCGTAAGCTTCAATATCAATATTTTCATCTTAAAGTCCTAATTTTAACCGTTTCTTTGGGAAAGTACCTACAAACATGAAATACATATAAATTAGTCTAATAATGGATAGAAGTATCATTTTAGGTCCTAACATACGTATATTTAGGGGTCGAATATGCAATATTTAGCACTTATCACATCATACCATCCCAATGCAAGATAATGCATAAAATGTTCAATACAACCACACACCACGCCATCACAACTCACATGTCCACGTATCATATTTACACCTTCATATATCCATACATCTCATCCAAAACTTCGCATACCCATACACAAGTCCCTCATCCGCACAACTTAATGCCTATGAATACCTTATGTTATGCATATAGAAATGCTTCAATAACAATCAATCACTACCCATTATGCTTCCATAACACAATAGACAATCCTATAGCCAAAAAGAAATTAATTCACATTTATAGCATTCTTCAAACATTAAAATATTATCTAGCATGTATATAATCAAAAACATCAACATCACTATAGAAGAAAAATATATGATCAATCACATAGCCCATTTAATTGCACGTCTTTGCGATTCATACATAATATCAAAATATAATCACATCTATTTATCAATTAAACAAAACTCATGCATAAGTAAAACCTCTAGAATTAAATCATCCAATTTAAGCATCAAATTGACATGCAAAAAAGGGGCAAAAACATACAATTACCTAACAAATTCAAGGAATTTGACAAGTAGAAAGCCCCAATTTTTGCTCAAATCTCAAAATCCAAAGTTGAACCAAATTGAACTTTACTCCAATCAAATCAAAGCCCTCATCATGCTCATTAACTTTGCCTTCAGTGGCAAAATCAAATTCTCAAGGGAAAGGCTTGGATCTAACCTTGAATTTGAAAAAAAAAAAAAAAAAACTTTACACAGAGAGAGATAGAATGGCGCAGGAGGAAATGAGAGGAATGTAATGACCATTATAATGACCAAAAGCCATTAGTGCGTTCAATAGTTTAAAAAAAAAAAAAAAAAAATCTTTTTTTTGTCATAATATATATATATATATATATATATAAACACACACACACACACACTAAACACACCACAACCATACCTCTAAACATATATCCACAAAAATATACATCAAATAACAAAGTATGAAATGCAATGACCCCGAAAAATAATCCCCGTGCACAATAAATCCGATCACAGGTCTCGCCCGGGACCTCTCTGCCCGAAAAATTGAAAAATGCCAAAATGGCTAATGATGCATTTAGGAGTCCCGAACTCGAAGAAATGCCCCAATTAACTCTTGGAACACACCCGTCACACCCCATGGTACCCAACACACAAAATAAGGCAAAAACTAAAGTAATCCAGAAAAATTCCCCAAAAATGAAAAATAGGAAAAATGAGAAAAATTACAATCTCCCCAACTTCAAAAGATTTCGTCCTCGAAATTAACCCGCTTCACAAACAAAGGATGAAAAGATATAAAAATGGAGTACTTCTCCGAGTACCCCATGCAACACGTTACACCAAAAATCTCAATCCAAAGAATCTCACGTCCCGTGTCACTCGCAACCCTGTGTTTGTGATCTAACGTAGCATCGATACACTTTATCGCCACATACTAAACACACAAGGCACAATCCCTCAACCAAACTCCGTGACTCCACCAAGTCCTAACCATTGAGAACCATTAGGATTGTCATCCTTCTAACCAGAACATACTGCTAGTTGACACTAAGTCCGTAAATAACAACTTCAGTCAATCCACACAAATAACCATAACTCGAAAAAAATCACTAAGTTCCAGTCGTCACAATACTCGACCATCAACTCCCGCACATGAGATCAAGGGAAAACACTCATCCCAGATCAAAACTAATCTGAAACATAAAATTGCTTTAACATGATCCTCAAGAGACATCCCGCTAGAGATTGTTGGATCACATATAAAGTAGGTCCAACCAGCAGCACCTCACACAATCCGTGCTAAACACCCTACGGCTCACAAGAATAGTGGTTACAAAACCGCTCAACGAACCAACACATGAGTTAACTCACGATCTTAAGGATACTTTTAAAACCATCTTCAGCAACTACTGTCCTTAATCACCATATCATAGCTGAACATTTATAACTGTAGCCGTAAAAATCATCCAATATGTCAAATGTACCATCCGGTTCCCGGGAAAATAAGCACTTAGTATAGCTCAAGGATCAACTTATCCAACAACTAAAACTCATTAGACATGTAGTGGTGTGGTCAATACCAAAGCATGCAAAAGATGATGAAGTGTGTAGTATAGCCAAGTTTAAATTTATAGATTGCCACTACCACTACTAACTATTAAAGTAGCTAGAGTGAGTAGGGATCGTCCCAAAGGAAAAGAGGTGTATTTAAGCTTGGAAATTAATATCGGATTAGTAGGTCAAATGATCAAAAATGGCTTGACTGGTTGATTAAACTAAGATTTAATTAAAATGTTGCAAGTAAGAATAATTTAGAAATGTAGGGAGAGATATTGGAAAGTGGTCTTGGGACTTAGAGTTCACCACTAAGCTTCACTTTACCAAACACTAACAATTGTAAATTAATGGGGAAATTAAGTTATAAAATGTCTATGTGCGCCACTAATTGAAAACAAAGCATGATGGATGGCAAATAAGTATAGATTGTCTAGCCAATTTAATGAATAGCACAACCTATCAAATGAGACCAAAAACCATTCAATTAAAACATAATTAGTGCACACACAAAAGTCTAGAGAATGTACTCTTTGCATTTACAAGTATGGAACATCAAACAACAAGAATGGATTGTCTACCTACCTAAGAAATTAAGTAATTGCACTACAAATAAGCTACATGAGAATTAAACTAATTAAACTAAGGGTGTGGCACAATCCATCAAGAAATAAGTGTGAACCATCAAATAAATCACAAGAGTGTTCAATTAAGCACCATGCCTTGACCATCACTAGATTAGCATCATCACCACACATAGACATGCATCAATTTCATTAAATTTAGAGACAAAAACATGAACATCAATTCTAGTATACATAGACATATGATGAATAAAACCTAATGATCAATTGAAAGCATTAATCCATACAAATCAAGTAAAAATTACAAGATCTATATTTATTAATGGTCAAAACATCTATTACAACTAAAATCCCCAAAAATACACAAAATCTAGGTTTAGGAAGCCTTGGGGCTATCTCTAGTCCCAAGAGAAGGATTTAGCCACTCATTGTAGTGGTTATAGAACCCTCAAGGGCTAGCTTGGAGGTTGGGATCATCATCTCCATCCTTATTTTCTTCCTAAAACCCTAGTTTTAGAGAGCGGAATATTTTTTTCTATATTTGTTAATATCCCTATGATGATATAATACAATATGGTTCAATAAATCAATTATATACGTCTCTGAGTAAGGACTAAGTCAGAAATACAGCCTATGATTTGAGAAAATTCGTAGTTACACAAGTTAGGTATAAATCGGCGTACACGAGAATTAGACAGCTCAGTGCTAGCAGCATTTTTGATCGATCGAAGATTTTCGATTGATCTAAGACTTAGCTTCAATTGATCAAAGCTGACATGGCATCAAAATATCCTCCAGGCCTTATCCAATTGGCTGAGTTGGCATCGCCTTATCTCGATCGATTGAAGACCTCTTCGATCGGGATTTCCTTTGATCGATCGAAGCTCCTCTGGTGCATTTTCTTGGCTTCTTTCCAACTTTGCTCCTTAGCTCCAAAATTGATCTAAATGGCTCTTGTTGGCCTGTTTGAACTTTATTGACCTAAAACAAGCAAAAATATAAATAAGTATCTAAGACGTGAAATAAGATAGATGAATGGACTAAAATACCCTAGCTCAGGTGCTAAAATGCATTACATTTGAGCACTTATCACGTAGTCCCGTACCAAGAACACCACAATCCACAACAAGTCACTTGAATATGTATAAAGAATACCATTAATCCCAAGTGAGACTCACTCTAAAATGGGATCGCACAACCACACATACACAGCACACAACACCGTACTTTGATTATCACTAATCACACTAAAAGCAATGATAGTTGACCTTTGACCCGACATTATGTTAAGGAAAGACTGATTCAGAGAAATGGTTGGCCAACCATTCCCATCGTCGATCCGACCTCAATACCATGTCAAGAAAACTGCCATATCGGCATAGAAAGGCCTGTGTAGCCTCGGATATGTCTCTGCAAGCTCTGGAAGGCATCTATATGGACAATAGCATGATCGGGCTAGAGTGTCCACTGTAATAATAATTTGGTGCTCGTCAACAAAAGTGACCATCTCTACTATAGTGCGTGGAGAAGGTCGGAGGTTCTGAAAGAAAATTCGTACCAACCTCGGGTATACTTGCTCTGTGACTCAGGCAAGAATAATAGATTAGTCCCTTTGAACAATATCATCATAACTGAACCAGGTCAAGAACTCCATATATCTCTACAGTGGCCGGTTAAGAAATTTGGTTTGCTGAGTAGGTGGAACTGGCCAAGCCTGTGGAGGAGATGGTGATGATGTGAATGCAGGCCAAGCCTGAGAAGTGGATGGAATATGATCAGCCTCTGCCTTTCCCTCATGTGATGGTGATTGAGATAGGGTAGCCTGTGCTGGCTCCTCCTGTGTATGTGAGGGCACTGCTGGCTCCTCTGTATGAGACCTGACTCGTCTCTGATATCGCTGAGATCCATGTTGCCTCTTGGCAATGGTCTTGTGTTGAGTCATCGCCTACAAAAAGAAAAGAAAAACTTGCACTGGAAGTTAGTACCAAAATAAAGAACTGAAAGCACAAAATAAAATCATGTATGTCAAATAAGATAGACAAAATGGATATGACATGAATCTATACAAGTGATGGGATGTGAATCATACTAAGTAGTATAAGTATGAGATGCATCCAATATAGAATATCACAGGCATTGGGCATAAATAAGATAGCATGAAGTGAATACGCGATGAATGAAATGTATATGTAAGATCTGTGAAGTTTGATCGATCAGAAAGGTATGTGAGATCGATCTCACAATTTCGATTGATCAGAGGCACAAGTTCGATCGATCGAACTATGCCCTGTGAAAAACTGGAAGTCACAGATCTACAACTTTTGAGGCACGGGGCCCACACGAATGGTTTCGTGGGCCTATCCACACCAAATCAACAATAATCACCACCCAATCATGGCCCATCCTTGCAAATCGAATCAAACACATGTGTATACATATGAAACATATATATATATATATAACTCAGTGCTTCGAGGCTTAACTATGGTATACTCATCATCTAAAAAGCATGGATTCAACAAGTAGAGCATGTATAGCATGAAAATGGAGCTTGAAATTAACATGTGAGGTTTGGATCTTACCCAATACATATGAGAGAAGTGGAGATGCAAAGGTGAGATGAAATCCGAGATGCAACGAAGAGAGAGGTTTCCGGGGTGAGCTAGATGATGCCGGAGGATCGCCGGAGATGGGGAAGGTGATTGGGGTTCACGGTGAGAAGAGGGAAGCAAGGGTTAGGGTTGGGAGTTGTTAGATCAATCTTTGTAATCGATCTCACAACTCTCAGTTCTATTTTTAAAAACATCCTCTACAGAGTTCGATTGATCGAACTCTCAACTGAGATCGATCAAACCTGAAAATATTTTTTTAAAAAAATAAAATTGAAATAAAATAAAATAAAGTTAAAAATGAAAAATGAAAAATATTTTTGGATTTTTGGGAAAATAAAAATAAATAAATTAAAATCTTTTTGTAATTTTTGAAAACTTTTTGAAAAATAAAATAAAATGAAATGAAAATAAAATAAAATAAAAATGAAAATATTTTTCGATTTTTGAAGTTTTGAAAAGTCAACATAAAGTCAAAATAATGCAAAGAAGAATTTCGATCGATCTGAACAAGAGTTCGATCGATCTGAGAGAGCAAGAATACATAAGTTTCTAGTTCAAAAATTTGGCTAAGTGTTGGAACTTGAGATCGATCGAACTTGAGTTTTCGATCGATCGAACTGTGAAATACTTGGAGATCCCGAGAGCAAGCATTTTCAAGTTGGGTGCAGGTTCAAAATTTTTCTAAGTATGGGAACTCAAGATCGATCGAACTGTGAAGTTGGATCGATCGAAGATACTCTGATCGATCTTGATATGTTTTCGATCGATCTGTCTGAAAGCAAAAATATGCAAATATGCTCAAATGGAGATCCCGAGAGTTGACACTTTTGGATTGGAAGAAGACTCAAAATTTTTCTAAGTGTTAGGACTCAAGATCGATCAAACTATGTAGTTGGATCGATTGAATGCTCTATGATCGATCTGAATACAACTTCGATCGATCTGACACATGCAAAAATGGAGATCCCGAGAGCAAGCATTTCTGATTTGGATGCATAGTCAAATTTTTTTCTAAGTGTTGGATGCAAATGGGAGTTCGATCGATCGAAATCCAGAGTTGGATCGATTGAACTATGCAAAATGCTCAATTATGACATGAAAGCTCATGCAATCCTCACCAAAGTTCCTTACAATGCATGTAAACCAAAAACAAGTATCTAGACTTCGCAAGAAATGAAATGAAAGATAGAAATGAGGGAGGAATAGGGTTTTGACACCTTACAAAATGCTTTTGCTAGTCTTTAACGTCTCTAGCATGACGTTGGGCTCTTTTAGCCTGGATCAAAAATCTTGTTATGCATCCCCTCCTTGACGGGGTGATAGATACTTTGAACTCCACCTAACGAATGGCTCTTTGAAGAACTTGTTGGATTAAGCTCAAAAGAAGCTTTTGGTCCTTTGTCAATGCAATCTTTAGGCTTCCATGCCCTTTCAAAGCAAGAATTTGAAACAACACTTTTAGAATGCAGGTTTGAAGATGATCCTTTTGAAACCTTAGGCTTATACAAAAACTCACTTCCTTCACAATTAAAGTCATGACATATGTCCACAACATTAACCTCTTCATACTTGTCAAATGAGTTGGGGGTGGGATTGAAGATATTCAACTTCACCTTCATATGGCCAAATGAGATCTTTATTATCCCCATCCTATAATTGATGTTGGCATTCACAGTTGCCAAGAAAAGATGGCCAAGGATAACGGGATTTTTAAACCCAGTGTGTCCTGTGACTAATCGAAAGTTGACCTAGTAACTGGTTCGAATGCAGAAGCGAATGATAAACCTATGTCTCAAGAGATATAAATCATCCCTAAGACTCTCAAGTGACTTTCCATGAAGTCATGAAACTCAAAGAGAATAGAAGCGAAAACAAAGGTCAAAATTAGCAAATTCCGTGAATCAAAGGGGCAAAACTATCAATTCAAAAGCAAAAGGAAGAACTTGACTCTAAAAAAGTTAAAAAATTTGAATACAATCTAATCTAGTCATTTTAAAACACTCCAAGAGATTCTAAGAACATTGGCCAAGAATCCCACAAAAATGACCCTTCCCGGTTTAAGCGAAAACAGACACCCTCTCCTTAAAATATGAATAACTCTTACTATGATTTGAATCTAAGAATGAAATTGGTACCATTGGAAATTTGACTCAAAATCCATGAATTTAGGCTTAAGAATCACCCCATTTGGGTTAGAAATGAAGAAGTCATGACCATTTGAAATTAGAACTTTAGTGCTGAAGCAAAACTGAAAAGCTGCACAAATGAGGGCTATTTCGGTTGACCGAAATAGAGTTTTAGTTGACTAAAACTGGTAGAATACTTTTTGAAAACATGGTTTTAAGGCTTGGTTGGTTCGATAGACCAAAATGAGGCATCGGTCGACCGAACTGGAGTTTTGGTCGACCAAAACTCCTTGAAAAGCTGCTAAATGACCTGCTAAGCACATGATTTGTTGATACTTCAC
>JAOTQH010280964.1:0-10196 GCA_025631255.1 Cornus kousa
GAAAAGTAATAATCTAGCATGCTTTTCAAGAAAAGTAAAAATACCAATGTCATGGAAATCAAGTATCATGAATGCATGCAAAAGTAGAATCAAATCTGAACACCCGAAGTGAGGTTAAGTAAGGAAAAATGAAATACGAGAAAAAGACAAAATAGAGAAAAGACGAAAAAAGAAAATTACCGAAAATGGAAAAGGAGGAAAAAATCCGGGTTATTACAACAACCGTGAGCATTCCTCCTAACGAATCATCATACCGATACAAAAACAACCACCAAAATAACTCCAAGATAACTACGTATCTATCGAATCAAGGAATCGAACAAAGATGACGTGACAGTACGAATAGCAACTAGAACCCGCCCACGACATACTCAAATGTGTGGTAGTGATAACAATGCCTAGTGCCCGCTCACACTTACTCGTCAGTAAAGTAGAATCGACGGCAACTAGCACCCACCCACAACACACAACTTATACATTAGCATAACAGTATAAGGCATTAGTTCATAACCTACCCCCACTAAGTCTACCAACGAAACCTCTCAATACAAATGACATCAATTTCCAAAAAAATCATAAACAGAAGCACTACGAAAATTAAGCACCTTATGAGAATTGGGGTAGCTAATCCCAAAACTCGGATAATAATGTCATAGGCACCGCTACGTTTAAGGCCTTAAATCCTCAGTACAAGCAGAGCTAGCAGAACGTACTCCTACATTACAAAACACCCTTATTAACGACCTTAGTCACGAATCCCAAGCCTGGCAATCAAAATAAAATCTCTAGAAATTAAAACAAGCATAACTACAAGACATTTCATCGAAAGTCCTATATATCTCCCTGAAACAGATCAACTACAAGACTAATCACCGTGATCAAACATCGGATCCATATCCCTATCATGGATAACTAAATCCTCAAAAAACAAGTCCACCACGTGGCACACATATCAAAATCCCAACAACCAAAGTCACATAACGAGTCTCCCAAAACCGTGCTTGGCATCATCAAGCTAAATCAAAATTCCTCAATTTCAATCTATAAACAACTACTGAAACAACGATTCCTCAAAACTATGCCTAGTCATAACTAGGACAAGAAAACTCCACAGATGAGCCATATCTAACAGGGATCCTCAAAAACTTCTCTTAAGAGTCAACCACATCCAGGTTTCCAAAACTAAAACAAGTCTACAAAAAACATTCTCAAAAAAGCATCGAGCTCACCTTACGAATCAAACAGATCCTCAATGATATGTACATAAGTCCCCGTAAAATGATCTTACACCAATCCACTCACTCTGAGTACCACAACCCCGTCAACAACCACGGCAAAAACTCCTTAAGGGAAGACATGAAAGAAAGGGAACCACCAGTCCTAAGAAGGACAACACTATAACTCCATCTCTGAAAAGAAAGACAACAAGGTCAAAGACTTCACCCCATATATGGAAGTAAGTCGACCAAAATCCATCAGATCCTCACCAAGGACTCAAGACAACAATAGTGATCATCACGAACTGACCAACCCCAAAATCGAGCATAAGGCGACAAAGAGAAGAGACTCACTCCTAGTGAAGTTCCTAGCATGAACCAAGAAAAGGAAGAGAAACCCTATTCTCCCACAAGTGGCAAAACGACGAACATGAAAATGGAGCATTCTTTCCAACTTAGGGAAGTAGGCAGCTCAAGATAAAACAAATGTGACAACTCCTCTACAAGGAATTTCACAACGATACCATTGCAGAAACCGACAAACACACTACGTGCGACCAAGGGAAACGAAAGGGAAAACTAAACCTGGAAGTCATGCATATGACAAGGAACGCAACTACCAGATAAGCAAATCTACTCACATAGATAAAATCAAGGGTACATGTGGCACGTCTCCATGTTAACATAACAACATGTCATTAAAGCATAGTAACAACATGACATCTCAAAGCATATATGCAAGGCATGTTAATGTCACACAACAAGAAGACAAATGTGGATAAACCTCCACCTACTCAAGCATCGCTATAACATAAATCATACTACTAACATGGTAGTAAATGAAATTACAGAAAACAAAAGTGATGCAACAATGAACCCTATGGACATCGAGTCCTAAAATATCTAGGTAAAAGGAAAGATTAGTCCTAGCCATAATCTAACTCCAAAAAACCAATGTGACAATAACCTGTCTCAAAACAAACGTGAGCCCTTATCACAATGATTAAACTTTAACAATCCATCTTCGAATCTAAAGATGACACTACAAGTGACACTAACAATGTAATACTCTCACTAACCTAAAACATCAATCAATCAACTCGATCCCAAAAGCATCATCACGCAAGGAGAACACAAACGAAATGGCTATTCTAGCCATATAATTGGACAACCGAATCAAGTTCCAAAATCGTCGCCAAAACAACCATCAATCATTGTCTCAACACCAGACACTCAAAACAAAACTCACATCATCGCTAACCAAAACGGCTATGCTTATCAGAATAAAAACCAACGTTGATTCAATCCAAACTGCACTCGTAGCTAGCCAGTACGGTAGCATGACAGTGACATACACCCACTCAAAATGTACTCGCCCATAAAAATTACAATCTTAGAGAAACCTTCCCAAACAAATAAGGAGCCTATGAAGTCCATAAACTCATTATGACCCAAAACCAACAAATCCAGCACTACGACTACGTCTAATGGCTCACCTTATGAGAACTTAGACAAAAGGTGACCCTCCACCTATCCAAAGCCAATGCTAGGTCAATAACAACCTAAACTACCATGAAACCAAACTGACAAATGCCAACAACATCTAAAAGGGTGCCTAAACATAACCAGACACATCAACCATCGCACTAAGTTCTAACTCACAAAGCAACTCAACCTCGACTCAAACATCCCATGACTAATCCCAAGTCCTGTCAAATGTGCAAAACAATTATGCATATATAAATCAAATCTAGCATGTATCATATGTCATGCTATTTACAATAGAATTAAATCATACTAAACAAATAGCATACCACATGTAGCACGTAAGCACATAAACATGCTATCAAACCAAAATATGTTATCAAGACACATAGAGCATGACAACACAAGCATGATATGTACTTAAAACTTATCGTCCAAAGCTTTTCGAACCTAGGAGCTATGATACCACCTGAGACGACCATGGATTTTATAAACCCAGTGTGTCTTGTGATGACCCGAAACGGATCTAAAATGTAAAAGGTAAACATGAACAAGTCTATAGAGATGTACGTCATCCCTAAGACACAAGAACAACCATCTGAGGAGTCCTGTGACTTAGCGGAAGCAAGGCCGGAGTTAGAGTTTTAAAACCCTCCAAGGAATGGACCAAGGGCAAAATGATTATTCCAAATTGAATGGGTGCCACTGAGCATACCATTGGAAATACAATGAAAAATTAACAAACATGGACTCAAGAATCACTTGATTTAGAGTCCGGATGGCAAAGATATCAAGTCCGGAAGTCGAAGGAAGGAAACCCCATCCCGGTTTGAACCAAATCCTAACACTACCATACTAAAACTTGAATATCTTGAGGTAAAAATCGAATCTAAAGCTATAATTGGTATCATTAGAAAGCTTATTTTGACGCTATCAATTTAGACTCAAGAACGGACCAATTCAAAATTAAAATAAGGAAAATACAATGACCCGAAGTCAGAGGTGCAGTGCTGAATTAAGACACACACACACACACAAACAAAGGACGGACGAGCGCTCGTCCAAGGGTGAAGAGTACTTTTAGATGGCACACCCCTGGGGCAGTAGCCAAGGCCCTAATTATGAGCGCTCATCCCCCATGGACGAGCGCTCGCCCTACAGACAAGCAAAACAGCTTTTTGAACTTAAAATGTGATTTTAAGGCCTTTAAGGGACTTTTTTGAATAAAAGTTGTGAAGTAACCCCCTCTAAAATTATGTTTTCTGATCAACCTTGTCAAGAGAGAACTTTATTTTTCAAGTGAAAACCCCAAAATGCCCCTATGTATAGTTTTTGGCATGAATAGTGCAAAATGAGCCCATAGGAGGCTCAAATCACTAAGGAAAAGGTTTTGCCCTAAAAAAATCATGTACGTAGACGTAACTTACCTATTAGTACATGCTACAATGATCCATGGCTTAAAAATACCACCGATGCAAAATATAACCTATCAAAACCCCAATGCGGGAAATTTGCCCTATAAAGGCAAAAAATGCAAGAACTGTACTTAAATGCAATCAAAAGACCATTTGGCCATTGGCCAAACTTCATGCATAATAAATGAGTCCTAGTGAATGTGTCGGAACACACCATACACCACCAGATTTGGAAATAAACCTTTAAAGGCTCGGATTACTTTATTTTAGCCGAAAAATGCAATATATGAAACTATAATGTAAAAGCTAAAACAAAATGGTGTTTGGCCCTTGGCCACACCTCAAACGTGGTAAAGGAATGCCAAAGGATGAATTTCATACACAATACACACTTCGGTGCAAAAATGACATATTAAAACCCTAGTTTTCATACTTTTCTCATTAAAGATAAAATTCAACATTTATGAGAATATATGAATTTCAAATGAAGTTTGGCCCTTGGCCACATATCTTATTCATGAAATAAGTGTCAAAAAGTGTGCTTAGGCATACATTACAAATCCAAGGCAAAAATTGACATTTTAACCATACTATACATTCTAACTTTAAAAGTAAAAAATCAAACATGCTAACACTTGCATGTGAACAAGAATGCATTTAAAAAAACTTCAATCCATCGAAATGATCTAGGAATGTAGTGCATCCCAAACCAAGGTATCCGTACCTAAAAACAACCCGATAACTTTGGGATAAGTAAACAAGTTACTTGTATGGAATGAGCATGCATAGACCTAACTTTTTACAAAGTTTTCACATTAATATGAAATAATTCAAAAGGATCATGCTACCTAACGTCTATATCATAAGTGAGACTTAGGGATCATTCTAAGCTAATTTAAAGCATTTCTAACATAAACTACAATATTTATGCAATTAAACAATATAGAAGCATACTATATAACGTAACATGATATAGATCCTCAAAATCTTTAACTTGAAATCCAAAATATGAAATCAACTAAAGTGGTTCATGCCATCAAGCGTCTACGTTCCGAATGAGTCTAAGGAATTGTCTTAGGCTACATTAGAACAATAAAACACAAATTACAATATTTTTGCAATTTAACCAACATTGGAACTTCCAATACAACGCATAAAGCATGATTTCTCAAAGTTAACATCTTGAAACTTAAAACGGGAAATCAATTAAGGAACAATAAGTTACAACTTCATCTAGTTATCAACTTGAAATGAAATGCGAAATCAAACAAGATGGATACAACGTGGTCACTTTAGGGTTACTAGCCCACGGATAACCTCCCTATGTGTGCATTAGACTATAGAGGGACAATCCCCCGTACTAGAATCATGCTCTAGCCGTAGTCAAACGACGACATCCTAAATTTCCAAAATCAATAAGTTGTGCAACAACGTATGTATCAACATATATATACAAGATAATCAATTATCTACTACGCACAACTAAATTTGGAAACACATACAATATATGCCCTAAGTGCATAACTACTATGGCATGAAAAATGTCAAATACAAAGTGTGTAACTCATTACACAAGTCAACAATATATTCAATAAATAAAACATATTCTCATGAATATAAATATAACAAAATTGTTATCCAATACTCAAAACATAACCAAGTGAAAATACAACAAGTCCAAGTCCATGATTCAAACATAGAAATAACTTCTAAAACACAATCAAATCCATGGAGCAATTAGATAAAATTTAATTAAATTCTTTAGATTTTAAATCAATTCCAAATAACCTCAAATTAATATATGTTAAACAACATAGCATAGTCGTTACATATATCAAATTAAAAGTGCAAAATGAACAAGGTATCATCATGTAGAATTTAATTAATTTTAATTAATTAAATATTTAAATCACAAAAGTTATTCAAATGATCCCAAATTAATATATAATAAGGATTAAGTCATTGCCATGCCATATACCAAGTCTAAAGTGAGTTATATGCAACCTACAATTAATCATTAATTTCTCAAATTAATAAAAGACATGCATACAACTTATACATCACTACAAAAGCAATTAATTCACTTAGATAATAAACTAAAACACCCACTACCTCACTAGAGAAGTGTCTCTCTAGAATCCAAGGAAAGCAAGCTCAAAATGGTAAACTCGTCTAGGGTTAGGAAGAGGAAGGTGAGGTAAAGCTTTTGTATTCCAAACTTTAAGGCCAAAGGTGAGTGGAAGGGCTTCAAAAATCAATTTCAAAACCTAAGCATCAAGCTTCTCCAATGGTGGCTAGATCTTTTTCAAGAGAGGGATAAGGTAAAAATAGGGAAGATGAAATGTGAGTGGAGGATATAGAGATCCTCCACTCACTATGTGAAGTAGCACCATGGTCAACACACACACATAACTTTGGTCAATTACACAAAAATTCCTCTTTAAAACCATAATCCTAAAATAACCCAAAAATATTTGCAAAAGGGTCCCTCCTCTAAATATCTTACAAACTTAATTGCAAAGTGGTCCTCAAGAAAAAAATAATTACTTATAATAATTACACAAATACCCCCCCAAAAAAAGAAAAATTGCAAAGAAGTGTGCATCCACACCCCTATGGAATAAAGTACACTAACAACATGCATTTATAAGAAAGTAAAAATATAATTTTCTAAGAAATCATATGAGTGCATGCAAAATTGGATACAAATTCGAATACGAAAAATAAGGTTGTGCCAACAAAGTGACAAACAGGAAAAGGACGAAGAGTGAATAGTGTCCAAAAATAAAAAATGTGAAAATGACTTGGTCTTTAAAGGAAGTTGTTAATCCAAAAGAAAGAGTCTCGGAAACCATTTCCGAGCACTTAAGACGATACTAAGCGATGAGAAACCGAACACAGAAAAGAAAAAACAACGAAAAAATTTTTTATCCGCAAAATTAGAGGAAAAAAAGAAATGAAGGAAAATTGCCGGGTCATTACAGTATTTTTGTAAATTAAAAAATAATAATTTTCTATTTTTAATTTAACATTAAATGATAAGGTCAAATTTGTCATTTCACAGCCCGTTTAATGGGTCGGACTCGAATATTGAGGCAATGTGATAACTTTATAGCAATGTTGGGGTTTTTAGAAACAGATTGGGGTTTAATGATCATTTTTTTAAAGTCGTCAGAGTTTTTAGATTTAAACCCTAAATTTAATAATAACAATACATATAATTCTAACTTTCCATAAAAATAATAATAACAATGGTAATTATTAAAACTATTCATATATATATATATATATATATTTATTATCATAAATATATAAATACAACTATTTATGGATAAATATCCATACCCAATACACCTCCTATCCAAGTAGTCCATGGAACCCAAATAGTTGGTCCATTATTACTATCCATATCCAATTCATTTTAAAATAAAATAAAATAAATAAACAACTTAAATACAAATAAAAATATAGCATGTAAACAAATAAGTACACATCATCACTTAGCATTTAAATAAATCAATTCATACCAATAATTAATTAAAATAACATTTAAGCATATAAATTAATTTAAATAAATAATTCAATTAAAACACATAAACAAATATCCACATAATCAAATAAATTATTTAATCAATTAAAAATACAATAAAACAATAAATAAAATACCGAGAATATCCTTTTAAAAATTAGGGGTATTACATTCTTCCCCCAAAATAAAAGAAATTCCATCCTCAGAATTTTCCCTTACCTTCTTCCATTATTTCTGGAAACTGTGAACGAATTACGTTATCTTGTTCCTAAGTAGATTCAGTCTTATTATGATGGCTTCACTGGATACGTACTGATCCCTACGGTCTACAATACGACATGGCGACTCCACATATGTTATATCCGGCTGTAACTCAGTCTCACCAACATCAACATGCTGATAACGATCCTTATCTCGCAGAAATTTTCGTAACATAGAAACATGGAACACATTGTGGAAACGATATAAATGGTCTGAAAGTGCTAATCGATAAGCTATAACTCCAACTCAATCCGTAATCATAAAAGGACCGACGAAACATGGTGACAACTTCCCTTTCTTCCTAAAACACATTACTCCCTTCATAGGAGAAGTAAAACCTGATATCCAACCTGAAACTCCAATGTACGAATATGACGATCTGTATAGCTCTTCTACCTACTCTGGGCAGTGCGCATACGATCCTTAATAAGAACAATATTTTCAGAGGTATTTTTAGTAAATTCAGGACCCAAAAATCTACTCTCTCCAACCTCCATCCAACAAACAGAAAATCGACATGGTTGACCATATAATGCCTTAAATGGTTCCATGCCAATAGTATTTGGAAAATTATTGTTATATGCAAACTCAACAAATGGCAAATAATCTTCATAGTAACCCTTAAAGTCAAGGACACAAGAACGAAGCATATCTATATAATCAACCCTTTTCGGTCTGAGGATGATAAGCAGTACTAAAATGCAACTCTGCACCCAAAGCCTGTTGAAAACTCTTCCAGAATCTCGATACAAAGCTCAAATCCCTATCCGATATAATAGATAACGGTATGCCATGCACCTTCACAGTTTCTGTAATGTAAAGTCTCGCCAACTGTTCCGAAGTAAAATCAGTATGAATAAGCAAGAAATGAGCTGATTTAGTCAAACCTATCAACGATGACCCAAATAGAATTGTAGTCCTTAATTGAATTAGGCAATCCCTCAACAAAATCCATAGAAATGCTCTACCACTTCCACTCTTGTATAAGTAGTGGCTTTAGAGATCATGACGGTCTCTGGTGATCGATCTTGACCATCTGCAAAGTACTACACTTAGAAATAAAGATAGCAATGTCCTTCTTCATACCTGCCTACCAAAACTATCACTTCATATCCTGGTACATTTTGTCTCCACTTGGATGACCAAAAAACTCAGATCTATGAGTCTCAATCATCACATCCTTTCTCAAATCATCAGCAGAAGGTACTACTAAATGCCCCTTGTACCTCAAGCCTCTATCTGTCCCAATATGATAGAATAAAACATCTTCAGAAGTTATCTCTGCAACCTTGTCAATGCACTGTTGATTCGTGAGTTATACATTTAGAACCTTGTGAATGATAGAAGATGTAACTATTATACAAGCCAAAAAAGTATCAGATAACTCTTCAATTGTCTTCAAAATATCCCACTTATATACATTGTTATTATTATTTTTTATAGAAAGTTAGAATTATATGTATTATAATTAAATATATTATATCGAGAGGTATCACAGTTGGTATCAAAGGATTTGGATATGTCTGGAGAATTATTTTATTGGATTTATTAATGGAGGATTTTATCATTTAGCTTCTTTCAGCTTATTTATTCTTAATTCACTTTATATTATATGCTTGTTAAATTACCAAATTACTTTTGATATCCTTCGGTTCTATGCTTGGACTTGATCACCCGTGGCTCTAGAATCGAGGGGTATCACAATGTGGTTCATATTACCTAACGTTTATGTTCTATGGGAGAGCTAAAGGATCATCCTAAGTTATGGTCAAAGAAATTTAAAAGTAATCCACAATAGATAGACAATCTATTACAATGGTAATATTCCATAAGATACAACAAGTCACAAACCCTAGGTTATGTCAACTTGTAAAGTATATAAATGATCATATGTGGTACATGCTACCTAACTTCTATGTTTAAGGTGGTACTAAAGAATTATCCTAAGCTACCTTAGAACATTTTAAACATGAACCATAAATAATGAAGCAAAATGGTAAGTTACAACGACTTAATTTAAACAACATTTTTCTCTCTCCCTCATAAGAAAAAGGACATCTCTAACTGTAATCTATGGAGGACAAGTAGTAATCTTGCTTTCTTACTGGAATCCATGAAATAATGGTCATCAAGATATCATAACTAGTCGTCGTCCTACCATAAGCTTAAGAAGTGTGATTTAGGAGAGGGACAAAAAGTTTTATATTTATAAATGCCACTACTACCTTTCACTATATAAATATAGCAAGGGCGAGTAGGGATCGTCCCAAGGGATTGCGGGCGTATCAA
>JAOTQH010280975.1:0-10196 GCA_025631255.1 Cornus kousa
GCCTGATCAACCCGTGTCTCGGATCCAAGGGGTATCACAAACTCCCTCCAAAAGACATCTCCAACCAACTCATCAAAGATGGAAATCAGAATTAAGGGAATCAAGGTGCAAGTGGGCTGAAAATGTTCCTTCGAGTGCTCGAAAAAGGGGCTTCGAGCACTCGAAGATGGCTGTGGAGTATTCTGCCCAATTTTTGAGCGCTCAAAGGTCCTTCTTCGAGCGCTCGAAGATGCAGCAGATTGCATCTTCCACTTGATCTGCTTTGCGCTACTTTGGTGAAAATGCTATAACTTTATGCTCCAAACTCCAAATGATGAACCGTTTGATGATTTGGAAAGCTAATTCAAAGCTCTAAGTACACCATATTTTAATAAAAGTCCTGTTCTTAAGTTTGTTGGGTCAAAAATGATGAGCAAAGTCAAACTCCACTGCTAACAGGCTGTTCTGTGCACCTTTGGTAAAAAGGCCATAAATTTCTGCTCCGAACTCCAAATGCGGAAATGTTTGATGATTTGGAAAGATAATTCAAAGATCTAAATATGTTATCTACTTAAGACCAAATTTGCATATGCAAAGGGTCAAAATTAGAGGCCAAAGTCTAATGGAATATCAACCGGCGCCCGCGCTGTGGCTACTTGCAACCAGAAATGATTTGGCTCGGCCCGAAGATGCGGTAATTCTTCCTAGAAATTTTTGTATAGAGCATCATGAGTCCCATGGATCATCAATATTGGCCAAAATGAAGGTCCCTGGCAATGGTATACTTTGATTTTTCAAAAACTCAATAAATTCGCGCTTTTAACTATCTTTGGGGCACCAACCTGAAAATGAACAAAAACACGCAAATGAAGCTAATATATATAATATGATCGATGAATGGACTTAGCTAATACAACTAAGGGCGCTTGAATATGCAATATTCATCGCTTATCAATGGCTTAATTGATGAGGAGCCTTACAAGCATCTTAATGAATTTTTTGAAATATGTTCCACCGTTAGATACATGGATTTTCTAGAGGAAGTTCTTAGACTACTTCTCTTCCCTTTCACTTTTAAAAATAAAGCAAAGCATTGGTTCAATACTTTGGGGGCAAATTCAATAACATCTTGGGCACAAATGCAAAATGAATTTTTAAAAAAATTTTACCCCGTAAGTTTGACTAATGCAATGCGTGCTTCTATTAGAGAATTTTCTCGAAGGGAAAGAGAGTGGTTATATGAGACTTGGGAAAGATTGAATGATTTGCTAAATAAATGCCCACATCATGGCATTCCAAAGTGGCAAGTGGTTTAATATTTCTATGAAGGCCTATCCGACATCCATAAAGATATTGTTGACACATCATGTGGGGGATCATATTTTGGGAAACATGAGGATGACATATGGCAACTTTTTGAGACGATGAGTGAAAATTCTTTGCAAAAATATTATACTTCTCGGTTTGACCATAATTCAAAAGAAAAGAAAAGATATTTACAAGTGTGTCAAATGAAGAATCCACTAGAAATTGTAGCCGAGATTAAAACTCTTTCTCAAAAATTTGATCAATTCTTGTTGAATAAAAAATTGGCTAACAATTCATCTTCTTCTCATCATATCTTTCATCTTTATGAGCCTTGTATGACATGTTCAAGTGTTTTACATACAACCTTTGATTGGCCCCATGGACATGTTTTTAATGAACACTTTGAACAAGCCAATGCTACATTTGCTCACCCATATTCTAGTGCTTATGTTCCAAGGTGGAATAAACATCTAACTCCTTTTCAAAACAAATACATTCCACCTCATAAAAGAAGAATAGGTTCTCAAGGATTTGTTTCTCCTTCTTCCCATCACCAAAGAATAAGTAATTTCTCACATCCTCAAATGTATGATTTTCAAGAGGACTTCCATCATCCTCATGCACTTTCTAACAATCCTACATTTGAAGATAAGGTTTTGATAGCTTTGGATAGTTTAGAAAAGAACACCAATTTGTTGCATTTACACTCTCAATCCATATCAAAGCTTGAATCCTAAATTGGGACTATAGCTAATGCATTGAATGCAAGCGAAGTTGGTAAGTTACCTAGTCAACCCGAGAGGAACCCAAAAGCTCAATTTTGTGTGGAAGCAAACCTTACATCGGAGTGTTCTTCCCAAGCTCAAGTGCAAGCAGTCACCACCTTGAGAAGTGGAAAATAAGTTGATAATAGAGTTGAAATGCCATTGGAATAGAGTGAACTGGTAAAACCAAAAGTTGTCACCCATCCAATTCCCAATTCTATTCTTATTACCTTGGATGAAAGTGTTCTAAATAGGAATGCGCAATCTTCTTCATCATCACCTCAAGTTCCAAAGTCTCATGAGCCAAAAGCTCATTTTCCTTATGCTTCCAGAGAAACTTCGCCTCAAGAGAGGCAAGATGGGAAAATACTTGACATGATAGATGTTTTCAAGCAAGTAAATATCAACCTTCCTCTCTTGGATGCAATTAGGCAAATTCCGCCTTATGCAAAAATTTTAAAAGATCTTTGCACACAAAAAAGGAAGAGTAAGGGACAAAGCCCTAAGAAAGTGTTCCTCACGGAGCAAGTGAGCTCCATACTTCAACAAAGTACTCCACTTAAGTTCAAGCATCTTGGTGCTCCGACTATCTCTTGTATAATTGGAAATCATAAAATTCGTAGAGCTCTCCTTTACTTAGGTGCGAGTGTTAACTTGATTCCTTACTCTGTATATGTCCAACTAGGGTTGAATAAGTTGAAGCCAACCTCGGTGGTGCTTTAAATAGCCGATAGATCCGTCAAAACACCTAGGGGCATGGTTGAGGATATCCTTATTAAAGTGGATAAATTCTACTTTTCGGTTGATTTTGTAGTTCTTGATACCGAACCGGTTGCAAATCCCACTAACCAAATCCCAATCATCTTGGGAAAACCATTCCTTGCCATCGCAAATACAATAATTAATTGTAGATCCGGGGTTATGGACCTTTCTTTTGGTAATATGATGGTTAAGCTTAATGTTTTCAATACAAGTTGACATCCCATAGATGAAAATGAGTGTTGCCTTGTTGATATGTTGGATGAGATTGTTGAGGAAATAATTCATACCATGATAATGAAACAACCAATCGAGGAGAATCTTTCATCTTTCTCATCCGATGATCTCTTGCCTCATGTCTTCTTGAAATGTATGAAAGTTGTGGATTTGATGGTGAAAATTCAATGAATAAATTGAACAATCTCATGGAATCTGTAGCAAGCTTGGATTTTCTACCTTGGAAAACTCTAATTGAGCCTCTTCCTCCACTCTCTAGTACCCCACCTATTTCATCATTGGTATCCCTACCTTCTCTTGAGCTCAAAACTCTACCTTCTAATCTTAAGTATGCATTTCTAGGCCCACAAGACACTCTTCCGATCATCATCTCTTCAAGTCTTAAAAAGGACCAAGAAAATGCTCTCTTAAATGTTCTTAAAGAAAAAAAAGAAGCTATAGGATGGAGTGTGACAGACCTTAAGGGAATTGACCCTTCCATTTGTATGCATCAAATACTTATGGAAGAAGATGAAAAACCCTTTAGGGATGCCCAAAGAAGACTAAATCTAAACATAAAGGAAGTAGTAAAGCTTTTGGATGTCGGAATTATATATCCAATCTCCGATAGCAAATGGGTAAGTCCTACTCAAGTGGTTCCCAAGAAATTGGGAATTACTATGGTTGAAAATGAAAAAGGGGAGAAAATCTCTAAGCGTCACGCCAATTCATGGCGTGTATGCATTGATTACCGTAAATTAAATGCCGCCACTAGAAAGGATCACTTCCCTTTGTCATTCATTGATCAAATTCTAGAGAGATTGGCCGGGCAATAATACTATTGCTTCCTTGATGGCTACTCGGGCTACAACCAAGTAGCCTTAGAAAGACACATTGGACCAAGAGAAAACCACCTTTACATGTCCATTTAGCACATTTGCTTATAAACGGATGCCTTTTGGTTTGTGCAATGCACCCGCCACATTTCAAAGGTGTATGATGTCTATCTTTTCGGATATGGTGGATGAGTACCTTGATGTTTTTATGGATGGTTTTTCCATTTTTGGGTCTTCCTTTTATGCATGTCTCAAAAACTTGGACTTAGTGCTTAAAAGATGCCGTGAGACAAACATTGTTCTTAGTTGGGAAAAGAGCCATTTCATGGTTTAAGAGGGTATTGTATTAGGGCATGTCATTTCAAAAAGAGGAATTGGGGTAGATAAGGCAAAAGTGGAACTCATTTCTGAATTACCTCTACCTTCCATGGTGAGAGAGGTTCACTCTTTTCTAGGACATGCCGGCTTTTATCGCCGTTTTGTCGAAGACTTTAGCAAAATTGCTCAACCTTAATGCAATCTTCTTGCCAAGGAAACCCTTTTATTTTTTATTAAGCATATCTAGATGCCTTCCATAAATTACGTGCATTATTGTCATTTACTTCTATCATGCAACCTCCCAATTGGTCATTGCCCTTTAAAATTATGTGTGATACTTCTGATTATGCCATGGGAGCTATTTTAGGGCAAAGGGTAAGTAAACTTCCATGCGTTATATACTATGCAAGTAAAACCTTCTTGGGAGCTCAATTGAATTACTCCACTACCGAGAAGGAATTACTTGCCGTAGTGTATGCCCTTGACAAGTTTCGGTCTTATTTGTTAGGTTCTAAGGTTGTTGTTGACTCTAACCATGCTGCATTAAGATATCTTTTAACAAAAAAGGAAAACAAAACCTAGGTTGATTAGATGAATTTTGCTTCTCTAGGAATTTGACTTTGAGATCAAGGACAAGAAAGGCACTGAAAATGTGGTTGCCGATCATCTTTCTAGGTTGTCAATAGAGCCTTTCCCCAGTCCACAAGTTCATGACTTTTTTCCGGATGAACAACTCTTCCAAATTTTGAATGGAAGAATGCCTTGGTTTGCCGACATTGTGAACTATTTGGTAGTAGGCAAGCTTCCCACTTCTTGGTCAAAGAACGCAAAGAATCGTTTCTTTGCCAACATTCGAAATTACTATTGGGAAGACCCTGTTCTGTACCGCTATTGTCCCGATCAAATTGTGAGAAGATGCATTCCCGAGAGTGAAATTCCAAGTGTCCTAGTGTTTTGTCATACTCTTGCTTTTGGTGGGCATTTTAGTGCAAAGAAGACCGCTTTGAAGGTTCTTTAAAGTGGGCTCTTTTGGCCTATTATCCATAGAGATGCCTACAATTTTTGCAAGTCATGCGAGAGGTGTCAAAAGATGGGAACAATGTCTAGGAGAGATATGATGCCCTTGACCAATATACTTGTTGTTGAAATCTTTGATATTTGGGGCATCGATTTCATGGGACCATTCCCTATGTCCTATGGTTTTTAATGCATTCTTCTTGTCGTTGATTATGTCTCTAAATGGGTGGAGGCTTGTGCTACCAAAACAAATGACCACTCCGTGGTTATTCAATTCATCAAATCCAATATTTTTGCTCGTTTTGGTATGCCTAGAGCTATAATAAGTGATGGAGGAAAGCATTTTTGCAATCAATTCATGAGGCACCTATTTCTTAAGTACTCCGTTACTCATAAAGTAGCCACTCCCTACCATCCTTAAACAAGTGGGTAAGTTGAAGTATCTAACTGGGAAATTAAACACATTCTTGAGAAAATGGTTAACACCACCCAGAAAGATTGGTCACAGAAGCTAAATGACGCTTTGTGGGCTTACCGGACCGTATATAAGACTCCCATTGGCATGTCTCCTTATAGAATTGTATATAGAAAGCCTTGCCATCTTTCGGTTGAGCTAGAACATAAAGCCTTTTAGGCGGTGAAAAAGCTCAATTTTGACCTTGCTAAAGCCGGAGAGAATAGACTGCTTCAATTGAGTGAGTTAGAAGAATTGAGATACAATGCAAATGATAATGCTAAGCTCTATAAAGAAAGAACCAAAGCTTTTCGTGATAAACATATTGTGAAAAAGTCTTTGGAACCTGGTCAAAATGCTTTGCTTTTCAGCTCTAGGTTGAGACTCTTTCCTGGGAAATTGAGAACTAAGTGGAAGGGTCCTTATAAAATCATCTCCGTTGCACCGCATGGGGTTGTTGAGATCAAAAGCTTGAAGAAAGGGAACATTTTTAAGGTAAATAGACAGAGATTGAAACCATACATAGAGGGTCAAGTCTTCCAAAGAGATTTAGAGGCTGCACATTTGGTTGACCTTGTGTATGAAAATATGGAGGATTGCTTTGATCAAGGACCAAAACATTCTTTCGAGTTTAATCCAACGAGTTCTTCAATGAACCATTTGTTAGGTGAAACTCAAGGTATCTATCAACCCAATAAGAAGGGGATGCATTGTAAGATCTTTGATCCAGGCTAAAAAAGCCTTAGGTCTTGCTAGAGACGTTAAAGACTAGCAAAAGCATTCGTAGGGTTTTAAAACCCTATTCCTCCCTCATTTCTATCTTTGATTTCATTTATTGCGAAGTCTAGATATTGTTTTATGGTTCTTATTCATTGTAAGGAACTTTGGTGAACATTGCATGAGCATTCAAGTCATTTTTAAGCATTTTGCATGTTTCAATCGATCGAACCTCCTATTTTCATCCAACACTTAGAAAAATTTTGGGGTTTGCATCCAAATCCAAAAATGCATGCAAATCTAAAATTTTTGCATCCAAATCTAAAAATTTTGCATGTTCGATATATTATAAGCATTTTCAATCAATCCAAGATTTTTCGATCGATCCAACTCCGTATTCGATCGATCCTGAGTTTTAACACTTAGAAAAATTTTGAGTCTCATCTCAATTTCAAAAATGCATGCTCTCGGGATCTCCAAGTTTTTTAAAGTTCGATCGATCGAAACATTGGTTCGATCGATCAAAAGTTCCGATACTTAGAAAATTTTCAGAACCATGAAACCTATAAATTCTTACTCTTTGATCAATCGAATACTTGTTCTGATCGATCGAAATTCTTATTTTGACTTTTCAAATTCCAAAACCCAAAAAGATTTTATTATTTTTATTTTATTTTATTCTCATCTATTTTTACATTATTTTTCAAAAATCCAAAAACATTTTCATTTTTATTTTTATTTTGCAAAAATATTTCAAAAATTAAAAAATACTTTCCAAAAAAAAAAAAAAAAATTTATTAGTTCGATCGATCCAACTCAAGGTATGATCGATTGAATTGGAGATGAACAGTTTTTAAAATCGGATCGCGGATATCATTTCATCATTTCTCAACCCTCATCCCCTCATCTGCGCCGCCACTGTCCCACCATCTTCACCATCTCCGGTGTAATTTTTCGGTGAGTTCCAGTGAGCATTAACCTCTCTCCCTCTTCTCTGATTCACCTCTCCTTCTCATCTCCATTTCTCATCCATTTGAGGTAAGATCCAAGACTTTATGATGCATTCGGTTGAGATTTTGTGTATCAATGAGTCATGTGTTAGCTCTCGCTTATTTTCATGTTCATTTCTGACATTGATAAGCTTCAAAGCTCTGAGTTTATATATATGTCTATACATGTATGCTTCGTATGTATATATATGTGTGTATGTGTGTGTGTGTGTGTGGTTGATTTGATTTGAGGGGGATAGGGCCATGTTTGGATGTTGATTATTATTGATTTGACGTGTAGAAGGGCCCACAAACACATTTGTGTGGGCCCCGTGTCTCCAAAGTCGCAGATCTGTGAGTGTTCATATTCATACATTACACAGTTCGATCAATTAAACTTTATCTATAATTGATAGAAAAAGTGAGTTCGATCTCACTTACTTTCGAGCGATCTAACTTTTTGTGATCGATCGAACACTTTTTTTGATTGATCGAAAATTCACAGATCTCACCTATACACTTCATTCATCTTATTTTGTCTTCATGCTATCTTATATATGCCCAATGCCTGTGACATTCCACATTGGATGCAATTCATACTTATATTACTTAGCATGTTCACATTTCATCACTTGTCTAGATTCATGTCATATCCATTTTGTCTATCTTATTTGACATACATGATTCTATTTTGTGCTTTCAGTTCTTATTCTGGCACTGACTTCCATTACAAGGTTTTCTTTCTCTTTTTTTTTTTTGCAGACTATGCCTCCACGATACAAGACTATTGCCAAGAGGCATGGATCTCAGAGATACCAGAGACGAGTTAGGCCCAGGATAGAGGAGCTAGCAGAGCCCTTACATGCTCAGCAGGAGACAGCACATTCTACCCCACCTCACTCACCATCCCACGAGGCTGAGGCTGGGGCTGATCAAATACCATTTACACCATCTCCATCGCCATCACGAGATGAGACTGAGGTTGCGCATACACCAGCTCCATAGGCTCCTCCAGCTCGAGTCCTGGACCAGCCACTACCCAGATATACACAGATGACCGTGGCCCACGAGTCCGTTTTCGATACTAATTTCTTTTTTCGGTCGGTGCTGACCCGGTCCGGGTATGATGGCATTGTTCAGAGGGGTCTCTCAGCCATTCTTGCCCCAGTTATAGGCCCAGTCTATCCGAGGTTGGTGCGAGTGTTCTACCAAAACCTCAGACCCTCTCCACACACCACTGCAAAGATGATCACTACAGTAGACGACCATCAGATTGTTATTTCAGGGGACACTTTAGCCCGATCTTGCCACTGTCCACACAGATGCCCACCTGAGCTGGCAGAGACATATCCAAGGCTATACAGGCCTCCTATGCTGATATAGTGGTACATCTTACAGGTCACCATGCCGGTGGCGAGACCTTCGCCACCCGGACTTTTCTTGTTGACGATTATTGGTTTATTGACTCTATTCTGTTCAAGAACATTTATATTGCGGGCCATAAGATTCAAAGGCGCTATGATTACTTGACAGCCTTATTCGTATTCTACACAGGGCATTGGGTATCCATTCCAGTCCTCATCTGGAGTGTGATAAGGTAGCTATATGATTCATATATCAGAAAGGAAGACCCCAAGCGGTCCAAGATCCTACCATTTGGGCACCTCATCACACAGATACTTATTGATCAGCGCTACCAGTTCGACCCACAAGAGGAGCCTGATATAGATTCCTGCTCCTACATGAAGCAAGATTGGGATAAGAGCTATAAATCTCTTATCAAGAGTTTATAGGAGCACGCTGCACAAGCGGTGACAGTTTTAAAGGCTGAGGAAGCCGAGGCAGCAGCGCTAGCAGCAGCAGCTTGGGTAGCGGACGACATACCAGTCGATCCAGCTGCCGAGCGCATGGACATAGATCTAAAGAGGCCTGCAGATGCTAAGGAGCAACATATTCCAGCCGATTCACCTATACAGGAGGAGGACGAAGAGCAGACTTAGGATTCCCATTCTTCCTAGTCATCTATCCCTAAGACTCCTAATCCAACTCCCGGCTTTCGAGCACGTCTGCAAACCCTGGAGGATAATATTGTTGCTTTGCGAGATGACCTTACTGCCCACAGAGTTGATTTTACTACTTTTAGGATGGATGTCATGACTTTGCTCACAGACATATCTAGTCGCATCCGTCCAACCAGTCCAGCACCACTTGCCTCATCCTCCTGAGTTCCAGTCTTTGCTATCTATTTTCTGCTTCCTTTCTGTGCCATTTATATTATCATTTTTTGTCACTGTACTATATTATTTTTGTAGCTGGCCTGTCGGCTTAGTTATATCTGTTGTACTTACACTTTATATTTATATATCTGTTTTATTATAGATGTCATCTATTATATTCTTATATCTATCTGTTTGACTCCATCAGGTGCATCGCAGTGACTTCAGTGAGAGAGTACTCCCCGATTTTTCAGGACCACCCTTATACCTATCTCATTTCATTTATCCGTCTATCCCATTTACACTTGCCTACCCACTGTGCACTGATTATATCCCTTTTGTTATCTGATGAGTTTATCCGAGTGCCAGCTTTTCAGGACCACAATTCATACCAAGTTTCGGGAGGCCATGCCACCCACTTTGGATACTTCAGTCCCAATCATTCCTTGCTTAGTTGCACTAGTATACTCTTTCCCTTGTTCTCTTCACACATTGAGGATAATGTGCAGTTTAAGTTTGGGGGTATTGGTGTATGTTATAGTGTTACTTTAAATTCAGAATCTTGAGCATGCTTTGTGTATTTGAGGGATATTTCTATGATTGGTCCATGACTAGCTATGATT
>JAOTQH010280986.1:0-10196 GCA_025631255.1 Cornus kousa
TGACACCCACAATGTTTAACCGAACACTCTTTTTGGAACATTCGTCATCAGCTACTCTAAATGTCTGATCCCATGAAATTTAATTTTCATATCTATATGCTTGAAATTTTATTGTGTTTCAAATGTTTCCTTGACTATTTGACTCAGTATTATCAAAAGCAGTCGTGGATAAAGTAATTGCAGAGCTAGAGTCTTGTAGGTTCCAATGTTTGATTGCTGGGATTGGCGGAGAAGGCACGGAGGTCTCTTTCAGTGGTTTCCCTTGATTTTTATTGGTGTCAGCAATTTAACATGACCCAGATCAGTACGTGTCTCTCTTAAAGGATCAGCATTTCAACATTACCTGGATCAGTAATTCTCTTGCGTCAAATAATGACATGAAAAATGTATACTAGCTTCTCCCACACTGCAATGCTCTGTTTATGATTACTGTCTGTACACTAATTCCATTGTTTATTTATTGAAGTTCTTGGAGTATTATGATCTTTAAAAATAAGACCATAATCTATGTTACTAAACTAACATATAGAATGCGACTCTAATTTTTTTTCTTTCCCTGATTAGTGCTGTAGAATTTTAGTGCACAAAACAAAGTGAAGATGCGGATTTTAATTAGATCAATATGTTTTTGCAATAAGGTTTGGATAAAATAGGACTTGCAGAAATTTGGTGATTTGAGCTCATAGGAATTCCATGGACATCCAATTTGAAGTGCTTTAGGGGCAGAATTCTTGCCCAGACATGCTCCGCAATGCTAAATGGGAAAATAAGAAAACTGAAGTGATCTGGACTAACATGATCACATGAAATTTATTTCTCATATCTATATGCTTGAAATTTGATTGTCTTTCAAAGGTTTCCTTGACTATATGAAACAGTATTATCAGAAACAGTTGTGGATAAAGCAATTGTTGAGCTAGAGTCTTGTGGATTCCAATGTTTGATTGCTGGGATTTGCGGAAAAGGCGCGGAGGTCTCTTTCAGTGGTTTCCCATGATTTTCCTTGGTGTTGGCATTTTGACATTACCCAGATCAGTCTCTCTTAAAGGATCAGCGTTTCAGCATTACCTGGATCAGTAATTCTCTTGCGCCAAATAATGACATGAAAATGTATACTTCTCCCACACTGCAATGCTCTGTTTACGATTACTGTCTGTTCACTAACTCCATTGTTTCTTTATTGAAGTTCTCGGAGTATTATTAGTACCTCTGTAGTCTGTACTCGGCATTCTATATTTCTGCTTGAAATAACTGTGAAAATTTGTATGGCTTCTGGGTTATCTACAGATGCTATTTTGTTATAGATGATGCTATTTGGTCTCACTTATCTTGTAGTGTAATTTAAAAGATTATAGTATGATATTCGTATGCAAATGTCTTCATAATTTGTTATGTTTTATGTCGAGTTGGACTCGATTATAAAGGATTTTCAACCATTCAGAAACTAAAAATAGCCTTGCGGTAAAGGAAACCTGTATTATCCTATTCAAGTCTGTTAGTTTGAGTGGTATTATCACAACATGTAATTCTTTTCTATTAACCCAATACCACACTCTTATCTCACAATCACTACTAGTATTATTGCAAATTGTGGTTTAAAAAAATTTACAATAAACATTAATAAGAGGCTGCAAAAGCTACCTGTTTAAAAAGAGTAAAGATGACTTGAATCCTTCACCTCCCAAATTAAGTGACATTTCTTTGTACAACAGGAGTTCTTACAAACATATATTTTTACTATTTGTTCTTTAAGATTCTCAGACATAATTTACATTACTAAACTGACATACAGAATGGTTGCTGTACATTTTTTTTCCCCGTGATCAGTAGTATATAATTTTAGCGCACAAAAAAAAGTGAAGCGATGGATTAATTATATCAATATATTGTTGCACAGTAAGGTTAGATAAGAAACTTCATACTGCATAAATTTGGCTTTTTAGGGACAGAATTTTCGTCTAGTAAGGCACTCTGCAACACTAAAATAGAAAATAAGCAAAAAAATAGAAGTTATCATCAACATTTAAAATAATTTTGAGGAATGTAAAAAGTTGTCTTCCACATCATGCAGAAATAAGTAGTTGCTTCATTAGTACTGTGGAGCCATTTTCTCATGGTTTTTAGAGTGAGTTATTAATTTTTATGTTTATGGATTTCCATATTATTAAACGGAAGACACATCGGCTGACTATTAATTTGTAGGATCCATCACAGCAATGTAATTTTAGGAAAGTAAGGTTACTACACTCCAGTCTTGATACATATAATTCTCATTCCATTCAAAAAACATAAAAATCTTCTTTTTATTAAAGTAACACACTTTCTCTCAACCTTTCACTCTAGAAGCCTTCAAATGGGTCATCTATGTTCTAAAAAAACGAAAAGCAAACAAATAAAACCAAACAAAACAAATAAAATAAAATAAAAAAACCAACCCAATAATCCGTTGGGCCGGCTAAAGTTGCATCTAGGTCCTTTATAAATTCTTCATTCTCCTTATCTACATCACCAAGAGGAGTAGGGATAATATCTGTGGCAGTAGTGAGCGAGTGATGTGAGGCATCATCATACGAGTCCTGATTCTTCTCATCGCCCTCGTAAATCAGACTAACCCCTAATCTCTTCACCCGCAAATCTTCTCTTATAAATTCTTCATTCTGCTTATCTACGTCACCAACGTCATCTGGAGCAGTCGTGAGCGAGTGATGTGAGGCATCATATGAATCCGGATTCTTCTCATCGCCCTCGTAAATCAGACTAACCCCTAACCTCTTCACCCGCAAATCTTTTCCATGCCTTTGTCTAATTGTCATTTCCACTTCATCTCCATCTTCCAACCAACAAAGTATAAGGTGTTCAACTGGTATGTAGGAGAGGCACATTTGTTCAAATCTATCTGGAGACAAATATATTGGTATCCGACTTTGTGGTCCCCGAGACCACTTGGTTTCATTAGAAACGCAATATGTAGCATTGCACGGGGGTGTAAAATATCCAGAGTCGCGGTTAGAAAAAACAAAACAGACAAGAATCCCTTGTATTATCCGACCCACGAGCTGAGGCATTCGAAAACGTATAAAGTATCCCTCACTCTGGTAGTTGCACCACCTTGGAATCTCACCCCCGGGAAAGCAAATATGCAACTGTTGTTTTCCTCGATGTCCCTACATTACACCCACGAACTGAGTTAATTGGTTTCTTCTACTACTTCACGTACACATAGGGAGAGAGGGAGAGAGTATTGTAATTGTACCTGATATCTGAGAACATTTCTTCTAAAATTATATGCAGCATTGTTGTTGACTAATTTGGGACAACGCTGAAAATACATGAATTGATAATGTGCTGCTTTTGATTCAATTGACATGCTCTGCAATGATGCGCAGTCGTCTGCCCTCAAAAACTGTAAATGTACTGGAAGGTCGGGAAGTGATTCAAGCAGAGTACATTTGTTTACGAAGAGACACCACAGTCGTGGAAGGCTAGTGATGGTAGCTGGTAGGTTAGAAAATTTGTTTCCGCTAAGATCCAAACATCTCACGGACACCAAACTACCAATTTCACTGGGCACATTTGTTATATTGCAGTTTCCCATAGATAATCTCCAGATGCTACTTGACAATTGTAACGACGAGAATCTTGATTCAGGTGGGGATCTTCGAAAAAATGCTAGCCACTCTTTTTTTTTTCCCTGAATAAATGCTAGCCACTCTAATTTGGAGCAACCGGACATATTGATATGAGCGAGAGACTTAAACATGAAAATGCTCAGGGGAATCTTCTTCAGTTTGCGGCAATTCTGTAGATCCAAGACAATAAGATTTTCCAGACTTTCAATAGATTGGTGAACCTCTACCAGCTTTGTACAATCAGCAAGCAACAATTTCTCAAGACCGGTGAGCCCCGTGAAGTCCGGAGTTTTAATCAAGAGATAGGAATGATTGAGATTGAGGTATTTCAATTTGCACAAAACCTGTCAAGAACAGAAGGAGACAATAAATTTTCAAGCATGCCATTCAATTAATTAAGTTTGAACGAGGTGAAACAGTAGACTCATGGTACCTTTGTTTCTTCCCAAACCTGTTTGAGCTTGCTATAGCTCAAGTCAAGGGCAACCAGATTCTTCATAAGCAAGGATGATGGTATACATTCTAAAGAAAATCCTTTCCAAGATAGCCATACAAGTTCTTTAGAAAGATGTTCGTAGCTTCCACCTAGTTGGACATAATTGAGATTAAGCAACCTCAGATTCTTCATCTTTGCAAATGCCTTCGCATCTAGCTTCTCTGATTTTGGCGAGTTCAGGACTAAGCCTAAAACTTCTTCTGTCCCCTGATAATAAATAAAAAGTTGCAGATATAAGAATATATTGGGTCACATCCCAGATTGGGTGACTTTCATGATGTGTAGTGTGCTATATGGCATTTTTAAAGAACAAGATATGTAATTAATTCAGGCATTGAGCACTTACTGTTTCATTTTTCAGAACTTTGCAAACTTCTTCATGATCCCACAATCTACTACGTCTCCCAGGATGTTCTGTAGATTCTCGGCGGACGATCTCTCTAGCCATTTTTTGAATTAGATCATGCATCATCAACCGCTTATGTCCATCAATGCTTACAAGAAAACGACGAAATAGTACGCCAATATCATGATCTGGATAGAAATCACAACCTTCTAGTATTTTGAAAGACAAATCTTGGTCCATTCCTACAAAAAAACATGCAATATCTAGAAATAAACCCAGCTGTTTACCATCAAGGTTATGGAGGCTCAGCATAAGTTTTTCTTGAACATCATTATGAGGAATCTTTTTCAACTTCTTCAATAGACTTCTCCATACAGGAACGGTTTCGCCCAACAAAGAGGAACCTAAAACTTCAAGAACTAAAGGAACCCCCTTAGAATAACTCACTACTTCCTCAGAGATGATCTTATAGTCTTGTACAGGTGGGTCTCCATTAAAGGCATGCCAATTGAAGAGTAGAAGAGAATCCTCATCACTCAACTCTTCAGGCATATACATCTCATCCTCTCCAAGTCCAAGCCATTTTACTGAAGCCAAATCCCTAGTTGTTATTATGACTCTACTTCCAGGACCTAACAAATCACGATCTATGGCTAATGCCTCCAATTGGCACTTGTCGTCCACATCATCAAGAACAAGAAGAACCCTTCGACGCCTTTGATCCCATGCTAACTCTTTTATCAACTGAATTCCATTATCTTTTTTTATTTTCAGTTCACTATCCTTTAGGAGATCCCGAAGAAGCTCTTTTTGTAACTTAACAAGGCGCTTGAATTTTCCTACATTTGAAAGAAAGCTACTGCTTTCAAATTCACTATGTATGCAATTATACATGGCTTTAGCAATTGTAGTCTTACCTGTTCCACTAAAACCCCATATGGCAACAATCCTAACATCTTCGTTTTCCAACCCCAGCTGTAGAAACTTACTGAGTCGTTGAACACGATATTCAATTCCTACTGGGTAGCTCGCAACAAATAAACACGTAGGGTTTAATTGAGCTATAACTTGTCTAACAACACGCTCAATTAATGTCGCCTCACACCTGCCAAATTTTTTTATTTTTTCATCAAAAAATGAAACTAAGCAATTTTTACATACACACAGGTGACAGATCAAAATAAATAAGTGATCAAACTTTACGTACCCGTTGTTCACATTTTTTCGGATGAGGCCGGACAAATTTCCAGCGCTAGTCAGAGCCGACGTCCAATTCTTCACCAATTCCTTGTCGCACATTCTGGCACCGAGTTTTTCTTCATTAAATGCATAGAAATTCTTTTGTTTCCGAACTTCGGAGGGATCACCATCATAAAAGATGGGAATAACACTCCGATTGAGTGTTTCCTTGCAATTCATGATCTTCACGAGTTCGTCAAGGCACCAACGTGAGGACGTGTAGCTTTTCGAGAATACAATTATGTAAAGCTTTGATTGCTCGATTGCGTTGAACAATCCGGTACCAATTTCTATTCCTGTTTCCAGCTTAGTGTCATCTCTGAATACGTAAAAGTTATGCCCCTTCAAAGCGGCCAAGAGGTGGGCCGTAATGTTCTTGCGAGTATCCTCACCGCTGAAAGATATGAACACATGGTACTTACAGGGAGCTGACATTTTCAAAGCTCTGTTAGATCAAAGCAAAGGAAAGGAAAGGAAAGGTTTGTGCCAGAGAGGAGCAGGTGACTGAATAACAATAACCTTGACTTATATAGATCAGCTCTAAAGCACACGGTTTGATATTTAGACCAGTGTAGATGATTGATTTGATAGTTGATGTGGGAAGGGATGGCAATTTTACCAGCTGCCGCGGAAGACGATTTTGCTTATTTGTGCGAAAATGATGTGATATATTAAAAATTCGTGCGAATTTGGTGTGGAAGGGAGGAAAGTCGCACTGCACCGCCCTGTTTAAATAGCAAATTACTTAAGTACTCTTATTTTATTAATATATATATTTCTTACTATATATTAAGTACTCTATATAACAGTATTAAAGTAACAAATGAATTTCATTAAAAGAAAAATTGCAATGGTGAAGAATTGAAGATGAGGAGAAAAAAAAATGAACAAATCTATTTCAAGAATAAATAAATTACGGTCTTAAACGGGACGAGCGGGTACCCGCAGGAATAAAAATGTTAAATAGTTATGGAAATGGAGTGGAAAGTTCTCCCATTTTTGCAGTTTTGAATGGGGACGGGAGCAGAATTTTTAAACTATTGCGGGGGCGAGGAGGGTACACCCGCCCCCGTTGTCATTCCTAGATGTGGGTATCTGTGTACATTCAAGAGAGATAAAAGATATATAAAGAAAGAGTGATTACACTTGTACAGTAAATTTGCCTAAGTTAATTTTGATTGATTATTTATACAAAATATTGTTAGTAAAATATATGCTTCATGTGACGTTTAAAATATAACAACCCTCATACTAATATGATATGAGATAATTAACAATATGCTAAGAAATGATTAATTAAATATGCAAAATAAAGTAATAAATTAATAAATAGTAAATAAAGAACTTGGACCGAGGTTAATATTGAATACTATGTCCTTAAGACAGATTCGCCCCACTATGGTGCTAATGGATTCAGTGGCGTCTATCTCTCAAGATACAACGATCTACATCCACCAGTAGTAGCATTACAAACTCGTGGATACTGCGAGCCTCCTCCGTGTAATACTCTCTTTGACTCAAAAATGCATCCATACTATATAAATGCTGAATTGGGTGTAATCCGAACCAAATGGTTTGGACCAATCTTAATATGTTTGGATGAAATTGGATTAGGGTCTAAGTGGCTCGAACCACTTAACCTATGGTTTGACCCACTTGGGTTGGGTTCAAGTCTAGAGAGGGAGATAGAAGAAAATGGAAATGAATGATTTGCAAATGATCCAAATGGGGGTATTTATAGGCAACAAGGTGCCTTTTCGGGTGGGTGCAACCCTTTGAAAAAAACTAAAAAATAGTTTTTAAGTAAGATGCCTTTTCGGATTAGGTGCAACCTTTTGGAAAAAACTAAAAAATAGTTTTTAAGTAAGGTGCCTTTTTGGATTAGGTGTGTCTCTTCATCATTGGACATAATCATTTATATGTATCTCTTCATCATTGGACACAACCATTTATATGTGTCTTTTCACACTGGACACAACCACTCTAATTGGTTGCAATGGTTCATATGGTGTCTGTTCATCAATAGACACATCCACTCCAATAGGTTGTAATAGTTCACATGAATAGTTATGTCTCTCGGTTATAAGTTGCATCCCTTTAGAAACAGATGCAATTCTTTGAAAAACAGATGCGACCCTTTGGAAAAAAAATTAACTTTTAATTTAAATTCAAAAACCAACCACCCATTTAAATAAGCCCAACCCAAAATTAAAGGCCCAATCCAAGATTCCATTTAGTAAAAAGAATAATTGGATGTTACAATTAGGCCCAAGCCCAAGCCCAAGCCCAAATTTGGCTTATTTAAGTTTCAATTAGTTTCAACATTTTTTCCATGTGGGACAAACAATTCTCACATTTTGCATACCCATTTAGGCTTATCAAAGCACCACACTTTAGAGCTAATTTCTCATTCACCCGGAAACTGGTTTAAGAAAGTAAATATACCACGTTCATCTACTTGCAGAGAAAAACGCGCTTGTCTAGAGATCCGCAAAAAATTATTAGCGAAATCTATTCCAAATCTCATCCAAAGTTTATGTTTTTAATGTCCCCGTTTCCAACAAATACTGCAACCTACCTACAAAAGTTAGAGCTTTATTAACCCGATATTTGATCTTCTTTGTAAAAAAAAAAATAATAAATAAATAAAAATAAAAAATAATAATAAAAATCCCAGAAAGTAAAGCAATTTATTGATGCAATGATGAACATGGGCCTTAGGGCCAAAGAATATACCAAAAAACATGGTAAAATGAACTAAACATTTACAATTTGTAGTACTCAACCTGGTAGACACTAAGCTTTGGAAGCTCAAAGTGTCTGTGATATTTAGCAAAAGTTTAGGTCGAGATTGTAAAACATAACTTTCAAAACTCTCAATCCCGTTACAAAAACTTTGAACATAGGCCCCCACTATCACAAATTATGACGTTGGCTCCACTACTTGGGTAGACCTTACGCAGGCACCTCTCCTGAGTGCAATAGAGGTCACCAACCTAGGCCATAGGCCTTCTTGATTACCCAGCGACCACGTCCAGGTAAGTATGTTACTTTGTTGGCTTCCCACGCCTCATATACACATTATATAGTTGTCTCGCTTTTGTAAGTTTCCGATGTGGGATGCATTTTCACAATCCCAACTTCCAAAAAAACAACCATGAACCAATAACACCAAAGCCTCCTTGTATTGAATTCTCTGTAACAAAATAAACAAAACCAAGATAGTAATCGAGATCAAAACAAGCCCTTTTTTTTATCATTTTAACAGTAACTCTGGGAATTATATGAATTAATCATTAAATTCAAGCTAAACAATTATATACAACTACACAAAACTTTCACTTCCGAAATTCAAGTTCCATATAAAACCTTTATAAAAAACTGGGAACAGAAAAAGAAAGCACAAGAAAGTGAACAGAGAATTGAACAGAAAGAAAACTAACCCTAATCAATGAAGCGTGAAACTGATTTGCCTTTGGCTTTCACAGTGTTTCATTACAATCTTGAAGCTACAATGAAAATGTTCTCTCAACTTAGAAAACTAATTTCTTACACTTCAAAATATCTCAACCACTTTTCCCTCTCTTTACCTTATATTTATAGATTTTTACAAGTATTCTAGAAGCTTCTTCTTTCATCTTCATGTTGGACCGATCTGTAACAACCAGAACCCAGGGGTCCGAACCATATCCGGGTCCTTACTCGAACCCGAGGTCATCTACTGTCACTACAGTCATTCCCAATTCTAAACTACAAGGGAACACATCATACCAAATCTAAAAATTGAAATACAGATTCTAAGTTTCTAAAATCCTGTAATTTCCAAACTCATTTGCGAGCCATACTAAAGGCTAACCTTGTCCCACAATAGTCACCACATTCATCTATAATGGTAATATCATGATCACACACATAGACGAAAAACCAAATGTTTATTTACATGAAACATGACATCCGACTACAGTCTCTAAACATAAGCTTACGAAAGAGATACAAACAAGTTTAAAGTTTTACAAAACTTGCATATACAATAGAAAATTAACACAAGAAAGTCCGTCAAGTCATGTTTAAGCCTGTGGGCGAATGTCTTTCGCCACTTTCTTTCCGTATCATGAAAAATAATAGTAAGGAGTGAACAAAACGGCTTAGTAGAAGATGCCTAAAACACAGTCCTTAACGACTCCGTGAATCCAAACAAAGAATAGAGACAAGAAGATGGGTCATGCATGTTCGGAAAGTAATAATCGTCACATAATACAATCTCATGATTGCAACGGAATGCAATGCTAATAAAGTGCCAATGTCTCTCCCCATTTTAAAATTTTATCCAACGCCTCAATCATTTTCCCAAAAGAAATCAGTTTGCTTTCTTTTCAAAACATGACATCCTCCATTTCAACAAAAATCTGTTTTGCCCCATGTAGTACCCAATGTAATGCATGAATGACATACTTCATAGTCTCATAATGTTGTATCATTTCCAACA
>JAOTQH010281036.1:0-10192 GCA_025631255.1 Cornus kousa
TGATGGTCAAGGCATGGTGCTTAAATGGATTACTCTTGTAGTTTATTTGATGGTTCATACTTATTTCTTGATGGATTGTGCCACACCATTAGTTTAATTAGTTTAATTTCCATGTCACTAGCTTAGTTGTAGTGTAGTTGCTTTACTTTCTTAGATAGGTGGACAATTCATGCTTGTTGTTTGATGTTCCATGCTTATGAATGCAAGTAGCATATTTCTCTATCGTATTGAGTGTGCATTAATTGTGAGCTTAAAGAAGGATTAATGGCTTAAATTGATATGTTGTGTTATTCACTAGATTGGTTAGATAATGTATGCTTATTTGGTCATCCATGCTTTGTAATTTAATTAATGGGGCACATTTCCATTTACAACATATAATCCCCTTAATCCATCAAATGTTAAATGTCTAGGAACGTAATGCTTAGTGGTGAACTCTATGACCCAAGACTTCTCTCTCATATTCTCTATACCTTACTTGTTTAGTTGTTTTACATTGCATTTGTATAGTTTAAATTATAGTTTAATTCAACCAACAAACCATCTTTTGATCACTCGACCTACTAATCCAACATTGTTTCCACAAAAAATACCGTTCATATCCCTTAAGAGGATCCCTATTCACTCTAGCAACATTAATAGTTAGTAGTAATAGTGGAATTCTATAAATTCAAACTTGGCCACATTTTATCACACTTTATAGTGCAATTTGGGGTGTACACAACCGCTCACACCAAGTTTTGGCGTTGTTGCTGGGGATTTTGTAACGCTGTATTTTGAAAGCAATTAGGAATTAGTACTCTTTTGATCGTGTCTTTACTTTATTTTTTTTTTGTTACTTATTATGTTTGTTCTTGATTGTCTAGGTACATTGAGCCAAGAAAAGTGAAGCAAAAGGAAGTTCTAAAACAAGGAGCTAAGCTAAACAAATCAAAGGCATAAAAAGCTAAAAATTAAAAATTTGCAAAGCAAGGCAAAGTAAAAATAAAAATAAATAAATAAATAAAGGAAAAAAAATTGATTTGAAGTTGCTTACGGATCCTTTGTGAGCTTTTCTAACTCTTTCTCTAGTTAAATCGTCGGCCCGCATGGTGTGAAGTTCTAAATTCTTTGATAAATCATGAGCCCAAATGGAGGCAATTTATTTTTCTTGCATATTGTTGAAAGCATAGGAATATGGGAATAATGTATGTGAAGGTTTGTTGATAATTTTGTGTTGCGAAGGAGAAGTTCTTGATTTTATTGCTTTTGTTGGTGTGTTGCTTGAAGTGTTGTGCGGCCATTTCCCCATCATTCATCTTAGCCACTCCAATGGAAAATCTAAAGGGTAATCTTGGGTACCGGGTTTCGTGGAACATCCTCCTTTTAACCCATTTGCTCCCAGAGTTCAAGCTCCAATTCCTCCAGTGATCCTTCGTAATCATTGCAATTTACATGAATACCATGCTCCAACTTGTATCATACTTCCTAATTTTGAGGCCGATCAATATGAAATTAAGCCTAAAACTATTCAAATGTGTCCACTTTTTTATGGCTTAGATGATGAGGAACCAAATAAACATCTTGATGAATTTCTTGAAATATGCTCCACTGTGAAGTACATGAATGTCCCAAAAGAATTCCTAAGGTTACTTCTCTTCCCTTTTACTCTGAAAAATAAGGCAAAACATTAGTTCAACAATTTGGGGGCAAATTCAATTGCTTATTGGATACAAATGCAAAATGAATTTTTGAAAAAACCCCGTGAGTTTGACCAATTCAATGAGAACCGCCATTAGAGAATTTTCTCACGGGGAAGGAGAACTTTTATATAATGCTTGGGAAAGATTGAATGACTTGCTAAGAAAATGTCCACACCATGGTATTCCAAAATGGCAAGTGGTGCAATATTTCTATGAAAGCCTATCCAACATTCACAAGGACATAGTTGATATTTCATGTTGGGGTTCTTCTTTTGGGAAGCATGAAGATGATGTTTGGCACCTTTTTGAAAAAATGAGTGAAAATTCATTGCATAAATCTCACACTTCTCGGTTAAGTCATGATTCTATTGAAAAAAAAAAATATTTGAAAGTGTGTCAAACTGAAAGTTCGATGGAGATTGTTGCCGAGGTTAAAACTCTCACTAAAAGACTTGATCAATTTTTATTGAGTCAAAAATCGGCAATTCAATCATCTCCTTTTCATAATCATCATCTTTATCATTCATGTGAGCCTTGCATGACATGTTTAAGTGTGTTGCACACTACTTTTAATTATCCCCATGGATATGTGCTTGATGAACACTATAAATAAGTCAATGCCACATTTTCTCACCCTCATTTAAATGCTTATGTTCCGGTATGGAGTGAACATTCAAGTCCTTTTCAAACAAAAAATTTTCAAACTCATTATGTTCCTTCTCATCAAAGAAATAAGGTTCTCAATGATTTGTTTCATCTTCTTCTTTTCATCAAAGAATGAATCACCACTCTTATCCTCAAGCTTATAATTCTTAAATTGGCTCTCATCATCCTCATGCACTTTCTAGTAATTCCACATTTGGAGATAAGGTTTTGGTGGCTTTGGGTAGGTTGGAAGTGAATACTAAATTGTTGCATTCTCATTCTCAATCGATATCGAAGCTTAAATCCCAAATTGGGATGATAGCTAATTCATTAAATGCGAGAGAAATTGGTAAACTACCTAGCCAAACCGAAAGGAACCCAAAAGCCCAATACTTTGTGGAAGTAAACCCTATATCGGGGGTGCCCTTTCCAAGAGCAAGTGCAAACAATTACCACTTTAAGAAGTGGTAAGCAATTTGATAATAGGGTTGAAAAACCAAGTGAAGATAGTGAACCGATGCAACCCAAAGTTGGCACTCATTCCGTTTCCAATCCTATTCCTACTTCCTTATATAAAAATGGTCTTAATAGAATTCTCAATCTTCTTCATCGTCTCTTCAAGTTGCAAAATCTTATGAGCCAAAAGCTTCATTTTCGTATGCGTTGAGAGAGACTTCACCTTTTGGGAGGTAAGAAGGAAATATCCATAACATGATGGAAGTGTTTAAACAAGTCAAGATAAATCTTCCTCTCTTGGATGCAATTAGACAAATTTTGCCTTATGCAAAATTGTTGAAAGACCTTTGCACACAAAAGAGGAAGAACAAGGGATAAGGCCCTAAAAAGTATTTCTCACGGAGCAAGTGAGTTTCATCATTCAACATAACACCCCACCTAAGTTCGAAGATCCTGGTGCTCCGACCATCTCATGTGTGATTGGAAACCATGAAGTTCGTAGAGTTCTTCTTAACTTAGGAACAAGTGTTAATTTGATTTCTTATTCTATGTATGTCCAACTAGGGTTGAATGATTTGAAGCCAACATCAATGGTGCTTCAATTAGCCGATAGATCCATCAAAACACCTAAGGGTATGGTTGAGGACATACTCATCGAGGTTCACAAGTTCTATTTCCTGATTGATTTTGTGGTTCTTGATACCGAACCGGTTGCCAACCCTACAAACCAAATCCCAATCATCTTGGGAAAGCCATTTCTTGCCACCGCGAATGCAACAATTAATTGTAGATATGGTGTTATGGATCTTTCTTTTGGTAACATGATGGTTAAGCTTAATGTTTTCAATGCAAGTCTACATCCTATCAATGAAGACGAGTGTTGTCTCATAGATATCTTGGATGAAGTTGTTGAGGAGTCCATTCCTTCCATGATTATAAAAAAACCTACCGAGGACAATCTTTTATCTCTCTTTTCCAAGGATCCTCTCGCATCTTGTCTCCTTAAAATGTATGGTAATTGTGGGTTTGATAATAAGGGATCAATGAGTGAAGTAAGAAATTTAAGGGAATCTATTGCAAGTTTGGATTTTCCACCTTGGAAAACTCCAAAAGAACCCTTCCTCCACTCTTTAGCATTCCACCGGTTCCGTCTTTAATCTCCCCACCCACTCTTGAGCTTAAAACTCTTCTTTCTAATCTTAAGTATGCATTCTTAGGTCCGAAAGAGACTCTTCCAATCATCATTTCTTCAACTCTTGAAGAAAACCAAGAGAATAATCTTTTAAATGTGCTTAAAGAAAATAAGTAAGTTATTGGATGGAGTGTGGCAGATCTAAAAGGAATTGACTCTTCCATTTGCATGTATCGCATTCTTATGGAAGAGGATGAGAAACCTTTTAGAGATGCCCAAAGGAGATTAAATCCAAACATGAAAGAAGTGGTTAAGAAGGAAGTTCTTAAACTTTTAGATGCTAGTTGTGATACCCCCGGATTTTTGAATGTGGGTTAGCCAGGCCCACGCTCGAATACCCGAGGATATCAAAACGAATCGACAATAATCGAACACAGAATACAAATATGATAAAAAAGAATAAATAAAATACTGAAAAAAAAACTAAAATGATAATCCAATAATTCTTCAGAATAAACTTCCATAAATAAATTCCTTGGATACTAGTAATTCTCTAATTTAAAATACAACTTGGGAATCCATAATATGTGGACCCCTAGAAAACCAAAATTGAACATTTAATAATTTACAACAAGATACTAAAATCATAAAAAAAAAACTTCTATGTAAAATAATCTGGAAGAGTGAAGTAGATGACCCCTACTTCTGACGAATACCTGAAAAATGGTGGTGGGTCAGGCTCACAGACAAGATCTACTCTACTACAGTCCAAGCAAAGACTCGATGTGCAGATACATCCTAGATAACTCAACAATAACTATATAGTCCATATATATATAAATACACACTATAGGACGCTTATTAGTCCATAGGTCTGTCTCAACCTGAATAGAAGGTAACATTAAATCGCACATAAAGTGGGCACGTATACCTAGACCTACCAGGGTACACAATATCTACTATGTCCAGGTATCCATCCTAGGCAATATATGCACCCTAACTATGATCTTGAGATTCAAGCTCATATCATGGCTCATAACTATATATATATATATATATATAAGAGTATAATCTATCCTAATATAGAGCGCAAAATAAATATCCAATATGTTATTCAACTGTTTTAGTTCACTTGACATGAATCCATGTAGGATTTAACTTTTTAGTTAATCCATTCCGTTATGTATGAATAGGTAGGAATTAACGTTTTGATTTAATCCATCCCTAATATGCCACCGTTCCATACTGGTGCATATAATCCGTAAAATCCATAAATGATGCAACATCCAAAGTAATACATCAAATAAATCCACCAAACAGTCCAATAATTGATTCAAGAAAAATGAGTAGTTCATCAATTATAATCCAGAGAATGACATGATAAAAATCACATATACAATCATTGCATATACTCAAGCAAAATAACATCTCTAAGTAGCATGCATTTAATTTTTACAATAATAAATTAACATGCATATCAAATAGATTGTTTTAACCTCCAAGACGTAATTAAACTATTTAAATCTAATTAATTGATTAAATTAGTTTAATTCCAATATTCATCCATTTAAATTGCTAAATAATATTAAGTAATGAAATCCTTGGTTAACAATATGCAAATTTATTTAAAACTTCATACTGCTCAAGTTCATAGCATATAGTCAAAGATTATGCATTCAGGTTATTAATCCAATTTATTTAAATCATATAAATCATTCAAATTGAATTAGACATCATTGGAACCACCCTAACAGTCAAACAAAACCTTTAAAAAACAAAATCTACAAGTTCTCAGTGATGGAGCATGCTCTCGTTTTGAGAAAGCAAGCTCTGTCGTCAATGGAGCAAGCTCTCAACCTAATGGAGCAAGCTCTCAATCTAATAGAGCATGCTCTCGGCCTGAGGGAGCTGGCTCCCTCTTCCATGGAGCCAACTCTTCCTCTGAGAGCCGTACACTAATCTCGATCGTCTTCTTCGCCTCCGGTGATGTTAAAACACCTTTGTAAATCTTTATTAAGGTTCCTAGGGTTTAGCCTATGCCCCAAATTTTCCCAAAATTCATCTCAATCCAATATGCATCAATAACAGGAATTAAACACATAATATGGAACAATTGATACGATAAATCAAATTAAATTTACAACACATAATATAGTTTAAACTCTATTTTAACATCCATACATGACCACTTTTAATATCCGATTAAATCTTGTAGATTATCTAAGCATGCACAGAACACAAGTCTAAGGAAAGGAGTAAGATAGAGAACTTGCCTCTAGGTTTCGGATTGAAACCTTAACTTCTTCTTTCTAGCTTTTCCAGTGATCATGATTGCCATCAAGGACTCCTTTGCTCTGGTTCTAACCCCCGAACAGCCCTCAATCTACCTCCTTTGTTTGACCTTAAATCCTTGGCCGAAACCCCAGTTTCTTCTCTCTCAAAAACTCTCTGTTTTCTTTCAAACGTCTCTATTCTTTCTCTCTGCCTCCACTGTTATGTGAATAGAGTTTTAAAACCCTTGGCAGACATAACCTTACATATATATAGGTTTATACAAACCCTAATCCCAACCCGATATTAAGTCGATTAATCATAAAAGAAAAGAAAAGAAAATTAAAATGTAATTACATATACATATACAGTCCTATACGTGATAACCTAATATATACATATAATTTATAATTATATATATATAACCTACTAACGTAATATTACTATTATTATCATTAAAAATAACTAATTAATAATAATAATACTCTGTCCTCTTAAACATATATACTTAAGTATATATACAACCAACCATATATGGATAATTATCCGTACCCATAAGCAACCCCTATTCAAGTAGAGCATGAAACCTAACTGTTAGTCCATTACTACTATCCAAATCCATCCTTTAAAACTAAAAATAAAATACACCTTTAATTTAGCAAATAAAATTATATTTGAACAAACACATCATCATTTATCAAATAATTTCATATAACAATTAATTTTAAAAAACACTTAAGCACACACTTATAATTAACCATTCAATTCATTTAAACATATAACATGAAGCCACTTAAGCACATAGCCACGTAAGCAACTAAATACAATAAAATAAATAATTAAATCCCTTTTATATCCTTTTGAAAACTAGGGGTATTACACTAGTATAATTTATCCAATCTTTGATAGCAAATGGGTGAGTCCAACTCAAGTGGTTCCCAAGAAATTGGGAGTTACGGTAATTGAAAATTCAAAAGTGAGGCGATTTCTAAACGTACCGCCAATTCATGGCATGTATGCATTAATTACCGAAAGTAAAATGCCATCACTAGAAAAGATCATTTTCCTTTGCCATTCATTGATCAAATTCTAGAGAGATTGGTCGAACAACAATATTATTGCTTTCTTGATGGCTATTCGGGTTACAATCAAGTAACCCTTTACCCCTTCGACCAAGAGAAAACCACATTTACTTGTCATTTTGGCACATTTGCCTATAGAAGGATGCCATTTGGTTTATGCAATGCCCTTGCCACATTCCAAAGGTGTATGATGTTAATTTTCTAAGACATGGTGGAAGAATATCTTAAAGTTTTCATAGGTGATTTTTTGGTCTTTGGGTTTTCTTTTGATGTATGCCTTAGAAATCTGTCTTTGGTGCTTAAAAGATGTCGTGAAATAAACCTCGTTCTTAGTTGGGAAAAGAGCCATTTCATGGTTTAAGAGGGAATTACTTGCCGTAGTGTATGCTCAAGAATGGGCTCCCTGTCCCAAGTAGCCGTAACTCGTGCTCACTCGTCACTAAACTCTTTTCTAATAAGATAAATTCTGGTCTTACCTTTTAGGGTCAAAAGTCATTGTTTATTCTGATTATGCTACTTTGAGGCACCTTTTGACTAAGAAAGAAACTAAATCTCATATAATAAGATAGATTTTGCTTCTTCAAGAATTTAATTTCGAAATCAAAGATAAGAAAGACACTGAAAATGTGGTCACCGATCATCTTTCAAGATTAATAGTAGAATCTTTCCCAAGCCCACCAATTCATGATTCATTTCCGGATGAACAACTCTTCCAAATTTTCAATGGGAAAATGCCTTGGTTTGTCGATATTATTAATTTTCTGGCAATTGGCAAGCTTCCAACTAATTGGTCAAGGCAAGAAAAGAACCGTTTCTTTGCTAACATCCAGAAATACTATTTGGAGGATCCCATCTTGTTTTGATATTGCCCAGATCAAATTGTGAGAAGGTGTATTCCGAAGAGTGAGGTGCCAAGTGTACTCGTGTTTTGCCATACCCTTGCATGTGGTGGTCATTTTAGTGCAAATAAGACCATCTTGAAGGTTCTTCAAAGTGGGTTATTTTGGCCCACTATTCATAGAGATGCCTACAATTTTTGCAAGGAGTGTGAGCGGTGTCAAAAATATGGGATCGATGTCAAGAAGAGACATGATGCCCTTGGCAAATATTCTTATGGTAGAAATTTTTGATGTTTGGGGCATTGATTTGATGGATTTTTTTCCCTATGTATATGGTTTTCAAAACATTCTACTTGCCACTGATTATGTTTCTAAGTGGGTGGAGGCTTGTGCTACCAAAACAAATGACCACTCTGTGGTTGTTCAATTCATTAAATCAAATATTTTTACTCATTTTGATATGCTAAAAGCAATGATTAGTGATGGGGGAAAACATTTTTGTAATCAATTCGGGAAATAAAACAAATTCTTGAGAAAATAGTAAACACAACCCGAAAAGATTGGTCACACAAATTGAATGATGCTTTGTGGACTTACCGGATGGCATATAAGACTCCCATTGACATATCTCCTTATAGACTTGTATATGGAAAGCCTTGCCATCTTCTGGTTGAGCTAGAACATAAAGCTATGTGGGTGGTTAAAAAACTCAATTTTGACCTTAACAAAGCCAGAAAGAATCGTTTACTTTAATTGAATGAATTAGAAGAGTTGAGACATAATGCTTATGATAATGCCAAGCTTTACAAAGAAAGAACCAAAGATTTTCATGATAAACATATTGTGAAGAAATCTTTTGAACTTGGACAAAAAGCTTGGCTCTTTAACTCTTGGCTTAAACTCTTTCCCGGGAAGTTACGTACTAAATGGGAAGACCCATGTGAAATCATTTTTTTTGCGCCTCATAGGGCAATTGAGATATAAAGTTTAAAAAATGAAAATACATTCAAAGTGAATGGGTTAAAGGTTGAAGCCCTACATTGAAGGACAAGTTTTTTAAAGACTTACAGAAGCTGCCCTCTTGGTGGATCCAGTCTATATTGACGTTAAACCTAGTACCAATAAAGTTCCAAACTCTATTTCATCATTGTCTATCTAATATTTCATTTTTGCAGCATCTTAATAATGATATGTCACTATCTCATCGAAGTTTTCCAGGCATGTTGTGAGTTTTTCAAAATCTGCAATCTTAAAAATTTTGGAGCCCAGAGACTTCAATCGATCGAACTGAATTTCAATCAATCGAAAATGCATCAAAAATATTTGATCGATCGAATAGCAGTTTCAATCGATTGAAAAGGATTTTAATCGATTGAAAATGCGTCAGAAATTTTTTGTCCCAGGTTTCAATTCTTCAGTAGTTTCGATCGATCAAGGGAAATTTCGATTGATCAAAAAAAAAAAAAAATAATAATAATAATTTCACTTGCCCTTCTCTCTCTCATATTCCATACTTTATAGCATTTATATGTTTGATTTTACCTCTCATTTATATCATTGATGCATATGCTTTGCCAGTTGTTAGTGTGACCATTTTCAAACAGGTTTTCGAAATCTATGTTTTGGGGTACGCCTTCCAAAGATAAACTTCCGTTATCGGGTCCCTTTTGCTTCACCTATTTGGTATACTCTTTCCATTATCTGTTACTTCTTTGCACATTGAGGATAATGTACAGAATAAGTTTTAGGGTGTGTTAGCATATTTTACATGTCGCACTTGATCTCTATGAATGTGGTATGATTTGAGAATCCTGGGCTATGATTTTGATCTTTTGAGGACCATGATACTTAGAATTTAAAATTTGCTTGACTTGAGAGTCCAATACTCCTTGTATGCCATGTGGATGCCATTTAGGAGTAAATTTTTCAAAAGATTGATATTTTGCTTGCATTTGTGGTCCACATCATCCTTATTCTGTGATTGTTTTGAAATTCACTCTAGGATTCTACACTAGCATTCATTTGTGGGGTACATGCTTTGTTGACTATTGATTTGGTTATATCCCAATTGAGCTAGTAGTGCAT
>JAOTQH010281066.1:0-10190 GCA_025631255.1 Cornus kousa
ATACACATCTTTTGTATTTCTCATTTGTTAACCTTTTTTAATTCTCATTTTTTTAACTTAGGGCGGATGAGGAAGCTGTTGATCCAAAGAAGTTACTTGAAGAGGCTTGCAAGCCAAAATGTGTGAAACAGTTATTAGAGTATCAGGTGCTTTCTAGCACACCAGAAATTGGAGTTTTACATTTCCAAAGTTAATATATATGAATTTCTGCTTCACCGTCCTGGATGTTTTTGTTGAATTGCAAATGTTTCATTATTTAACTCTTATAGCTAAATAAAATATTGTTTCAGCATCTTCTGGATACAGTAGTATGCTTGGTAAGTTGTGTTTTACATTGCAGTTGATTTCTGAACATGCATGTGAATAGCGCCATATTCTCGCATTATAGTATACACCAAAACGAAATTGTAGTTTAGGTCGTCAATGGATATTCTAGACTGCTTGAATGCTCCAGGCAAGCATTAAGAGAGGCAATCCTTTTCGGAGGTGGCGAGACTGCCTTGTGTCCCCCCTTCTGATGAGGTCAAAAGAATGTCGACAGGAAGGGGTTTTATGTTTTGAGTAGACGATTGGAACACTTCACTGAGACGAGTGACTTTGCAAACTTGCCTAGTTGGGAGATATTATAGAGCTGTGGAAGCCTTGAACTGTTTTTGGTTTTTTTTTTTTTGAGAAATGAATTCATAAAAGGCACTCAAGAGGGGAGCACTCCCAAAGGATTACAAAAGACGCCTAAGGCAACGCTATAATTTCAAGCTATCCACAAAATCCAAAATATGCCCCAAAGATTTACAATTTGTCCCATTAACCCAAAAGAACAAAGTAGAAAGAGTATTGTATTTGAGAGACAAAATAGGGGACTCCTCTCCATCAAAGAATCTCCTATTCCTCTCACGCCACAAGCCCCACCAAAGAAAAATGTATTTGATTGGGGAGTGGGCTTCGAGAAATTGGAAGGGTGGGGCAACATGATAAGGCCACTAGAAAGTGTAAACGTCAAGGCAAGGTCAAGAACCAGGCCAAAGTTGCAGAAGTAGGGGAATAAGGGAGGTCAGGAATGTCTAGGAGGTCTTGCGAGGGAGGCGTGTGGGAGAGGAGGGTAGGCAAGAACTACACGTGTTAATGCTGGGTGCAATATCGTTCTGGGTGGAAGACAGCTAGTGGGCTATGTGGCGGAAGCAGTGTGAGGGTAGGTGATGGACGGTCATGTGAGGTACAGACCCGGTTTTTGTATTTTAATGAGAAGATATTTGGGCCAAAGAAGAAATGTCCAACTCATTCTAATAAGTTTGGGACTGGGCTAAAGACTGGTGTTATGCAAAAAGGCCCAAACCAATCGCTTAACTCGCGTGGGAATGGGTTGGACTTGGAGGGTAGAACTGTAGAAGGGGAGTGATGGCCCAGAAAAGAACAGTGACTTTAGTCCCACAGAATGAGTCAAGAGTTACAATGCCTGGGCTAAAGTTTAATGGCCCAAGTGTCGAGTCCATGCAGCATGTGTACTCAAATCCAAGAAGAAAAGGGGCAGGCCAGGCCAGGCCCAAGCTACGGGTAACCATAAAAGATCGAAGAGAGGGGTTGGGAACTTGGGTTCCACTGTGGGGGCTGGCTGGGCAAAGAAGGCCTAAGCATAGTGAGCTGAAAGGGTTGTGTTAAGCCCAATCGAGATGATTTGATTAGGGCCGACGGTGGACTAGGGCTGAAAAGCAAAAGTGGGCAATTAAAACTAGGCCGGTGGCCTCTACTTGGGTAGCTGCAGGGATAATACGAGGATGGTGGGCAGCCGGGACACTGAACAATCTATGGAAGTGCATTACTTAGGATGTGGAGATCCAGCCAAACAAGGAGATCGGGGGTTTGGAGCTATGCATCGGAAGAGGTATTCAGTGGCAACCTTCTTGGCCGAAATGAAACTGTACGGTGGAGCTGAATTTTTAGGAAGCGGTGGGGATGACATTGAGTCCACTGTTGGAGGGGATTTTGAGAATGGTTTTGGCTCTTCTAGTGACGAGGCTGAGGAGGAGTTGTCGAACGACCTTGTGGAACTTAATCAAGCTATGGTGGTTTGGAGAGCGGACACAATTATTATCATGGACAAAACAAGAAACATAAAGTAAGTTTGCTGTTAAATGTGGCACATGTAAAGCATCTTTTAACTTAAAATTAAAAGGAGTAGAAATATACAAATCACCAATGGAACGTATAGGTTAGGTATTATCATTTGTGACCACAACTTGATCGTAACCAGTATATGCTTGTCAGTTCACCATATGTGAGTCATCAGGTGTCATGTGATTGGTAGCACCAGAATTTGGAAACGATGTGGAATCTGATGGAGAGGAGAAACTCGTGGCAGAGAATGCTGCAAGAAGATCATCAGGTCGTTGTGCATAGTTGTAGCGTTGACGGCATGTGAGCGCACCATGACCTACCTTGCTGCAGATCTAGCAAATAAAAGGTGAATTGGTGTTGGAGTTTTGAGAGTAGATTGGAGGTCTGTTACGACGACCACGATAAGCGCCTCTATGAGTGCCATGATTGTGAGAGGAGTGATGCTGATTGTTATGAGAGATGCTAATTGTTAAGCCCTCTTTCTCGATTGGAAGAATTTCCATGATTACAGTTGCTAGACACAAAGAGAGCAGTAGTTTTACGATCTGGATTTGGTTTATGATAGATTTTCAATCGTTTCTCATGATTAAGAAGCATGTTGTAAAGTTCTTCAAATAATAGAGAAATAGACATAGTATGAACAGAATTGACTATAGCATCACAATCAAGATCGAGTGTTAAGGACACAACCAATCAAATCCCTATCGGTCATGGGCTGTTGAATAAAAGAAAGCTCATCTGAGAGCATTTTGATACGATCCATATATTCAGTGTTTGAAGAAGATCCTTTGTAAATATTGGAAGGTTCATGCTTGATCTGATAATACCTAGCATTTGTTTGAGACATGTAGGCACGATCTAAGGCTGCCCATGTATCATAAGAAGTCCTGTAACCCACAACCTGTGCAAATACTTGAGGAGTTAACGTAATATGTAACCAACTAAGAAGAATATGATTTTTCTTTTTCCATTCAAGGTATTTTGGATTTGGAGCCATTATAGAATTTTCGGAGATAGTGGTTGGTGGAGTTTTGATTGTGCCATCAACCATACTTAACATCTCAATCCTATAAGGAATGGGGAGGAGTTGGCTCTTCCACGACAAATAATTTGATCTATCAAGCTTGATAGATACTTGTGCCAAGTTTGGGATTCCTAGAATAGGTGATGGAAGAGAGGGAAGTGATAGAGGTGAAGCATTGGTTGAAGTGGAGGAGGTTGAATCGGAGGCTGTGAGATCAAATTGTGGTACAAAGCAGAGAGGAATAGTGAGATAAAAAAAACCCAGGTATTTTAGGCTCTGATACTAAGTGAAAAACTAAGAATAGGTGAAAGAAGAAGATAATAATTTGGGAAATTTTTACCACACTGAAATGATGGTGTCCTATTGTGTATTTATAGTTACAACAATAAGAGAGAGATGGAAAGATTCTCTCAACAAACTTATCTATAAAACAATAAGAGAGAAATGGAGAGATTCTCTCAACAAACCTATTCAAGATTCTCTCAACAAACCTATCTGGATTTCCCTTTGATATGATTTTTTGGTTGATCCAATATATCATTAGCTAATCTCTTAACAATATTAATATATTATGGGTTAATTGGTTACCAGTTGTAACCCACTAACCCATACCTCCCTTAGATAGTTGTTAATTTTTTTTTTTTTAGAGAGAAGCGTAAAAAGTTGACCCTCCTAGACTCTAGGGGCATAGGTATCAATGTATCATTATATAATAGATATAGTTGTATAGGTAATAACAATGTACTGAATATTTTATATATTATTACATTACTTTACCTTTTACTTTTAGCCCTGTGTACTTTCTTTCTCTCCTCTTCTAACTCTTCTTCTTTTGTTCTTTGTAAATCAGTGGCTCGTCTTCTAACTCTTTCTTCTCCTCTCTGTAAATCAATTGTAATGGCCCAGAAAAAGAGAGCGTCCAAGAAAAGAGTGGAAACCTACCACAAATATCTTTATAAGGTCCTGAAGCAGGTCCATCCTGACCTGTGCATTTCAAAGCAAGCCATGAGCATTACGAATAGCTTCTTAAACGACATTTTTCCAAGGCTTGCTTGGGAGGCCTCTACTCTTGTAGAAGTAACAAAAAAGCCACCATGACTACAAGAGATCCAATTTGTTGTGAGATTGGTACTTTCCAGTGAGTTAGCCAAGTATGCCATGTCTGAAGGGATAGAGACGGTTAGTGAGTTTTATAAGGCTAAATATGGCCTTTGGGATCTTTTTTCATTTTTTGGTGGTTGGGTTTAGGTTCTTTTTGAGATGGTGGAGGCACTGGTCCTGTAATTTACTTGCTTAAACTTCACATCATCTTATGGATGAAATCATGTAAAGATTCTTAGCCTACTAACACGTGTAGGTGGAAACAAAACTTGGTGCTGCAATTACTGCAACAAAAAGTTACAGGCTCATATTCAAAAGTCAAAGGTCATTTTTTAAAGATTCTTAATCAAGGGGTTGAAGCTTGCAAGTCTGTAAGTAATGATGTATTTCAAGCATTAAAGAAGGAATGTGATCAATCTGAAAGCAAAAAGGCTCAAGAAGAATTGAATGTGAGAAAGAAGGAAGATTATTTGTCCTTGCCTGAAGGATCAGACTTGTTGTAATGCAAAAAAGGAAGGGCATCAACCCCAGAAGCTTTGGAAAATGCATTTAATGTAGCGCAAAGAGATATAGCAGATAAGCAGGCTACTCGCATGTTCTATGCGTTTGCCTTATCCTTCAACTTCACAAGGTGCCCTCACTTCAGAAAATATTCACTCACATTAGCCAACAACGAGTTATTTGGCTATACTCCTCCAACGTTCGATAGATTACAAACAACATTGCTAGCCCAAGAGTAGGCACATGTGAATTGGAAGCTCCAGCTGATAAAAGATACATGGAAAAACAAAGGCATGTCCCTTTGTTTTGATGGGTGGTCGGATAGACAAAGAAGGCACAAATGTTCTTTATGTTTCAAATCAGAGTATATATGGTGGCAAGATAAAAATGGTGCAAGCTGGAGCAAGATAAAAATAGTGCAGGTTGGAGCAAGATAAAAATGGTGGCATGTAAGAAAGAAGAGAGAGAGAGAGAGAGAGAGAGAGAGAGAGAGCTGAAAATGGTGGCACGAGAGACACAGAACTAAAAATGGTGGCACGAGATATTGCTTTGAGCCACAAAATTTGCTTTGAGTACTTTTTTTTCTCACCTAACCTGATGAAGCCATCACCCATTTAATGTGATAGACTCCAAACATCCTTTCATTGCTTGTAATATTAAGTGAGCAATGTTGATTTACTCTTAAACAGCTTTCCTTGCTATATGTGAAGTTTAAGCAAGTAAATTACAAGCCAACCAGTGCCTCCACCATCTCAAAAAGAATCTAAACCCAACCACCATCTCCACAAAATTTGCTTTGAGTACTTTCTTTTTTTTTTTCGTTTTTTTTGCATTGCAACAAGTCTGATCCTTCAAGCAAAGACAAATAATCTTTCTTCTTTCTCACATTCAATTCTTCTTGAGCCTTTTTGCTTTCATATTGATCATGTTCCTTCTTTAATGCTTGAAATACATCATTACTAATAGACTTGCAAGCTTCAACCCCTTGATTAGGAATCTTCAAAAAAATGACCTTTGACTTTTGAATATGATCCTATTGCAGCTCCAAGTTCTGTTTCCACCTCCATGTGTTGGTAGGTTAAGAACCTTTATATGATTTCATCCATAAGATGATGTGAAGTTTAAGCAAGTAAATTACAGGAAGCAATGCCTTCACCATCTCAAAAAAACCCTAACCCAACCACCAAAAAATGAAAAAAGAGCCCAAAAGCTATATTTAGCCTTAAAAAACTCACTGACCGCCTTCATCCCTTCAGACAAGGCATGCTTGGCCAGCTCACTGGAAAGCACTAATCTCACGGCAAATTGGATCTCTTGTAGTCATGCTGGCCTTTTTGTTACTTCTACAAGAGTAGAGGCCTCCCGAGCAAGCCTTGCAAAAATGTCGTTCAAGAAGTTGTTTGTAATGCTCATGGCTTACTTTGAAATGTGCAGGTCAGGATGGACCTGCTTCAAGACCTTATAAAGATATTTCTGGTAGGTTTCCACTTTTTTCTGGGTTGCTCTCTTAATCTGGGCCATTACAACTGATGTACAGACAAGGTTGGAAGACGAGCCACTAATTTACGAAGAACAGAATAGGAGAAAAAGAAAGTACACAAGGCTAAAAGTAAAGTAGTGTAGTAATATATAAAATATTCAGTAAATTGTTTTTACCTATGCAACTATATCTGTTATATAATGTTACCTATGCCCCTAGAGTCTAGGAGGACCAGCTTTTTTATGCTTCTCTCTAAAATTAAAAACTAAGGGAGGTATGGGTTAGTGGGTTACAGCTGGTAACCCACCAACCCATAATATATTACTACCTATCTATATACTATTATATATATATATAAGACTATATGAATACTAATTAAATAATATAGTAATTCTTTGTTTGTGTCCCTTCCTTACCTTTTCCCAATGACTGCTGGAAATTGAAGAGTTAATAGGGTTTGCGTGCACGCATGGAAAAGGGGTAAAAAAGTATAATGTTAAAAACGCGTGAATCACTCCAAATTGGGAGACTTCTATGCAAAAAACACGTGAATCTAGTCGTCTTCTTCCACGGACCACAGATGCTCCAGTAACCACCATTACTAACCAACTGAAACGCTTCTTCTTTAATGGCCGTGTCTGATCTGTACAGTGCAAGGTCCGACGCATATTCCGTGTCCGTGTCATGTCGTGTCGACACGGACACCCTCGCCAGTTCTGGCGAGTCCAAGTAACACAGTGCAACTGTCAAAGAATTTATTTGAGTCTTGAAGCTTCTTGGTGAGACTAAGGTATATTGCTCCATAATCACATGTGGATTTCCGACTTCATGGAGCTTTCAGACTCTAAAAGTTAGTTGAATTCTTATGCTTCTATTGTTATCTTTAAAGTAAAAGTAGGTATCTCTTGACAAAGGTTTAAGGTGTTTTGGTCATTTTCAGAAATTGTGGTTATCTCACGGGGAAGTGAGGCATGACAGGGAGTTGACGCGTATTGGAGATATGAAATTAAATTTATTGGAGGTTAAGGTTTAGACCAGAATTATTTGGAAACATAAAGGCTTAGGAAATGAATTTACTGGAATTTAACTCCATTGAGTGAAGAGAAGTAACTATGTTTTACCAGTTGAATTGTGAACTATAAGGAGATGTTGATTTCTAAGTTAAGCGTTAAAATGTAGTTTACAATCAGTCATCTCATTTTTTATAAAAGCTTAATATATAGTGATGTTTTGCTGATTCTTGTGATAAACGGAACATAATATGGAACAAAGATTTTAGTAATTAAGAAGTGTTGAGTTCTTTGAGGAAATTGAAAGTTCTTGTAGTGAGATCTTTGCTAGGGGCATCAATAATTTAAATAGACTCCTTTTTAGAATTTTTGGGTGATACGTTTCTCGTTTATTGTTTGTTTTTAGCTTTGGTGTGCTTCCCATGTACATTCGCTGCTCCACCTGTTTCCAGCACCTCCTTTAATGATACTTATCAAAAAGATTTTAGTGATTATTAGAAAATAGATATACATTTGGGGGAGAGGACATAGTATAAGGTAAACTACAAATAGACACACGCGAACAATTATTAATTAAAGCCAACTCTGACAGTTTTGCAATTGTAACAGAGCCTAGTAGTACAATCTTTTTATTTTGGTAGTTGGCCTCTGCTTTTGCAGATGGAGGATACATTAAGCTTTTATATTACATTAAATGTGATATACTCAGTTTCATTTCCTATGCTTTTATGTTTCTAAATAATTCTAGGTCTTAACCTAAACCTCCAATAAATATAATATCAGATCTCCAATACACATAACTCCCAAAGAATCTATTAATTGTTCTCCGATAGATTCTTAGTTTCTTGTCTGTTCAAATCAGAGGAGGATGGTACTTCATGGGTGTTTTTTGGGGTCTTTGGCTGGTGGAGGATTCAGAGAGGACCATTCTGTGGGAGAAGCTTTGTCTTGCTTGGAGGAGGTGGGGTGTGCCATGGTGTTGGGGGTGGGGTATTCAATGTAGTTAGATCTCCGGCTGAGAGATCCACTGGTGGGAGGTAGTCTCCGGCTATGAGACTTTTCTTGGAGTTCATTGACTGGGAAGAATTGATTGATTTGCCGATGGAGGGTGCTCTTTATACATGGTCCAGTGGCAGAGAGGTCCCACCTTCTCCTGATTGGATTTTTTCTTGATCTCGGGGGACTGGGAGGAAAATTTTCTGGATGCGGTTCATAGGAAGGAAAATTGCCCCACCCCATTTGGGACGGCTTTGGGGGCTTTTAAACTGAAGACGGGTGGGGATAAGGGGAAATAAACAAAAAAACTGCACAGGGCGGGGCGAGGATGGGGAAACCTTTTATAGGCAAAATGTCCCTAATACAAGAATCAAGAGAGGCTAAACAAGAACCCAGAAAAAGGCTAAACAGTATGAATCATTTATGAGTAACCCTCTTCTTGAAACATGTATTATACGGATGGATAACAAAGAGGTATTCTGAGTTACATCCCTCCTATGCTTCTAGTACTTGTGCATTTATCTAGGAAGTGTTTAATTTAGAATAATTTCTAGAAGAATTATGTCACTAGAGTTGCGCGATACCTGTGTATACTATTTATCAAGCAGATTTTGTTATTGTACAAGCTTTGCTTATTAATTAATTTAGCTTGAAACTTTGAGGTTTAGTTGTTTGATGTTGAACGAACCCTGACTGAGCTGCCCATGAATAGTTTGGTTTGTAAAGTCTTTGCTTCTCTCTCTTCCTTCCCCCTCCTCTCGGTCCATGTCCATATTTTTACACATGGATTTACAGTCTACTATTGTTACTAATGTGATAGCCTTACTTCCTACAGGCATGTGTAAAAAGGATCCAAGGTGATGCAACTGGAAACAAGCACTGCACTGGACAATATTTTGACTACTGGTCTTGTGTTGACAAATGTGTAAGCCTCCTTTCTCACTCTTTTCCCCTCTCTCTCTCTCTCTCTCTCTAAATAAAAAATTAAATTAATTTTCTTAAGTTTGTTTCGTTGTTGCACTGGATTTGATACCAAAACACCTTGTTGGAATGCAGGTTGCACCAAAGTTGTTTTCAAAACTGAAGTAACGGGGGAATCAAAATCGGCTTTCTCTCAGGCATTGACTATTTTCTTTTCTACAAATGGCCGAGTGCTTTTGAGTTTTTTACTTTGGATATTGTTAGTCAATAAAAAAAAGTGTTTTGGGTAAAATTTATGTACCTATTGATGGTAACATAATTTAGTTGAGAGTTGATCATAATTTAGTTGAGAGTTGTTAATAAGAGATTCAAAGTATGAAACAGGAAAATGATTAAGATTTCATCATTGTATTTTGAATACATAAATCAAGTTCAATTGAACATAATAAATTTATATATAAAAATAGAATGAGGTGGTTTAGGGCTTGTGCAGTTGTGTGATGTCCCATTTATTTGGGAGTGATTATGTGGGGCATATTTTCTTTTACCTGCAAAATAAAAGTAACTTGCCTTTACCACTTCTACCAATACAGTTTTTATTTTTTTTAGAAAAGAAAAAAAAAATATATATATATATATATATATATTTTGTTGCAATTTATATAGAGAGAATTTGTTACCTAATGTGGTTGTTAATGGTTATCAATTTTGTGTTGTAGATATTTTGCCCATTACTTTATTTTAAATAGTTGATTCTCTTCATAGATGTTAACCAGGTAGAGGAGAAGTGATATTGAAATGATGTGGGGACAAATAAATGAGATGGTTATATACCTAAAAATCATTGTTCACGGATCGTGGTCAAGGGAAATCGGTAAAAGTGATCGATGTTGTCATTTGAATAAAATGATTGCAATTGTTTTAAAATTTGGTAAACAGAACTCATAATTCTGCCTGCAATCAAGTGGATGAGGACTTGATGAGAAGATACTTCTTTCTGATAACCCAACTTGACTTATGCATTAGTTCCCCCCCACCCCTCTCT
>JAOTQH010281077.1:0-10188 GCA_025631255.1 Cornus kousa
GCAATGATATTAAAACTTTAGGGTATACGCATATGCTTCTTCCTACGAGTAACTTGATTACTCACCCTAGTGGTTTGGGTTGTTTTTCGGGTAAGGAGACTATGTTCTTGGATGCTCATCATCCTTAGTGGCTTATGTGAAATTTCAAGCATTTTTGTATATTGACATGCAAGTGTTTAGCATGCCTTTCTTTTAATGTCATATTTTGTATACCATGGGTGTATGGTATCTTAGAAGCTTATGTAGCCTTCTTGATGTGTAATGACACTTAACTATTTACTTTTGACATTATGCGCATGTATATAAAGAGGCCAAGGGCCAAGCATGTTCACTTTTGTACTCTTACTCTTTTGGTATCAAACTTTTTCTTCAAAAATGTATTTTAACTATCTTTGAGGTTTGCCATATAAATTTCTTATAATTGACATGTTCATATGTTCAATCTTTCTTTTAATGAATCAATTTTTGACCCATGCATATGGGTAGAATGAATCCTATAGGTCCCATTGCAATCTCGTATATTTAGAGGAGCTTTCAGCATCATTTCGAGGAGTTTCGGTCGATCGGTGCCTTTTTGAGACCAAATGAACAGTAAAACCAACCTTCAGAAAGTATACTGTCTATTTTGGTCGTCTAAAACTCCAGTTTGGTCGACCGAAATAGCCCCTGTGCACCAACACTTCCAGATTTTGTTTCAGCATTAATCTTCCAACTTCAAAGGGTCGTAACTTCTTCTTTTCTAATCTAAATGAGGTAATTCTTGAGCCTAAACTCAAGGATTTTGAGTCAGATTTCCAATGATACTAATCCCATTCTCAGATTCAAAACACAATGAGAGATATTCATGTTTTACCAAGGTAGTGTTAGTTTTCACTTAAACCGGGAAAGGGTATTTTGTGGGATTCTTGGCCAAAGTTCTCAGAATCTCTTGGAATGTTGTAAAATGATTAGATTAGGTTTTATTCACCTTGTTTGACTTGTTTAGAGTCAAGTTTCTCCTTTTGGTTGTGAATTGACCTTTTCGCCTCTTGGATGACGAATTTTGTCCTTGTTGACCTTTGTTTCTATTTTTGATTTCTTTAAGTTCAGTGATCTCATGGGCATCACATTGGTGTCTTAGGAGTGACTCTTATCCCTTAAGACCTTGGTTTACCCTTTTTCTTTCGCATTTCGGATCCAATATTGGATCAACTTTTGGTTCATCACTAACTCACCGGATTGAAAAACTTGGGTCGTCACAGCGAATCTATGCTATAGAATTTGGAGGAGGGTAGATCTTTACCCTGTATAAAAATATTGGTTATGAATAAGTAGTTGTTAAATACAACTTAAGTGTTGATTGATTTTTATGTTTCCTTTATATCGGACCCACAAATTTTTCTTGGAGGATTTGGAATTCAGTGGAGCTCCTACACAGAGGTAGCGTCCACAATGGAACGTAATAAATTTTAAATGAACATAATTCAGAGTTTCATGAATTTCGAAGATGGAATTCCTTTTGTTAGGAGGGAAGAATGTAATACCCCTAATTTTCAAAAGGATAAAATTGGAATTTAAAGTTTTTTTTGTGCATTTTAATTGATTTTGTGTCTATTTGCTTATGTGATTAATTATTTTATTATTATTTTTTTATTTTTATTTGATTTAATTGTTATTTGTGTATTTAAATTTGCCTTATTAATTAATTACTCTATTTAATTTAATTTTGGTGAGTGCTTAGGTGTTGTGTTTATATTAAGTGTTGAATGTAGTAATTTGTTATTTAACTTTGATGTGTATTTTATTTTATTTAGGTTGTTTTATTTTTAGTTTAAAAAGCATGGATTGGAATAGGAGTAATGGACTGATCCAAAAGGGTCTCATGGACTATCTGGATGGAGTTGATTGTGGGTATGGATATTTACCCATATATGGATGGTTGTATATATTTAATTGAGTATATACTATGTAAGGATAGAGTGGTATTATTACACATAATTATTATTATTTATGTTAATAATAGGGATTTAGAAGGTTGGATATGTATATATATATATATAATTATAAATTATGTATATATTAATCGTTATATTTTATGTAATTAGGTTTTCTGTCCGTCAATTTTGGATTTAAATAAGGATTAGGGTTTCTGCCATAGCTTAATAGTCGAACTTAGGGTTGTATTGGTGCATATATATATACATTTATAAGTTTCTGCCAAGGGTTTTTAAAGCTCTATTCACGGCACAGTGAAAATACAGAAAGAAACAGAAATTGAGAGAAAACAGAGCGAGACTTAATGGAGGAAAACAGAGAGGACCAAGGAGGTTAATTATGGATTAGAGTCAGAATAGTAGGAGGCTTGAAGGTGTTTAGTAGTCATCAAAAAACCTAGAAAGATGGCGACAAGGTTTTGATTCCAAAACCACACAAGCAAGTTCTCTCTCCTGTTGGCCTGTGTTCTGTGCATATCTAGATGTCTCTAAGACTTTAATTTAATGTTAATTGAAGTTAGCATGTGTAACATATGTTAAACTGATTATCTATTATACTTTAAATTTGATCTGAAAATTGTTGCAAGTATAGAATTCGTCGTCTGTTTGTTTTAGCATGATAAATCGATGTTGTTTGAAATGTTGCCTTTGAGTCTTACTGTTATAACTAAAGGTATGGGATGGTACTGAGTGAAATATAGAACCTTAAGTTCAGTTTAGATGAAGGACAGTGAGGTGGGTTAAGGCCGGAGACGAAGCAGACAAAGCAGAAGGGGATTTGGCTCTCAGAGAGGGTGAAAGCCAGCTCTATGGATGAAGGAGCCGGCTCCCTCATCTTCAGAGCTGGCTCTGGGGAGTCCAGAGCCGACTCCTAGCCCTCCTAAGCTAGCTCCAAGAGTGCTGGAGCCGGCTCTATGCACTACAGAGCCTACACTTAAGTTCTGAGAGCAGGCTCCCATGTTTTGAAGTGTTCTGGGTTTTTTTGTGGGCACTGTTTGGTTAATTTAAATGTTTTTAACTATTCTAGAAGGTTACTGTGAGTACTTAACATTTAATTTATGTGTTATTAAAAGCTCACATAGCGTAGTTTATACATTTATGCTAATCAAACGAACAGTAAGAAATTGAAGTAACTGTGCATGCTGTTTACGGATGGAAAGGATTTAGTTGTCTAATTTTAATTTAGCGACTTAATGGATTATAGTATGCTGTTAAATCTTGTTTTTGATGCACAGTATGGTCATTTACTTATTAGACTTGACCTATGCATAATGTGGATTTTACTTTGCCGAAAGATTTAAACTCGTTTCTGTGGTTACATGGTTTAAGCCTAGGATGTTAATAGCTGAGTCATTATATACCATTTCGCGATTACTTGGATCAGGGTGTAGTACTTTGGTGGTTAAACTGCTATCGATAATTTTGTAGTTTACACAGTTTTGGACTTTAAATTGCTGAACTAATACTTAAGTTTTGGAATTTACATGGAAGTAACCCAGAATTTAATTAAGGAATTATTAAACTATTTTTAAAATTCCTTGGATTAAAAGCTTGGATTTTAATTGCTGGATTATTAAACTGTCTATGCAATTACTTAGATTATGGATTTAGATTTTAGTTGCTGGACTAGTAAACTGTTTTAGCAATTACGTGGATGGTATTTTGGGATTATAGTTGATGTACTGTTTAAATTTTGTTTTATCCACTATTTGGATTGTGTGGCTTTATTTGATGTACTGATTGAGTTAATGCATCATTTACGGATCATATACATGGTATGCACCGGTATGGGATGGTGACAAACGGAGGGGCGGATTAAATCAAAACGCTAATTCCTACCCATTCATACATACGGAATGGTTTAACTAAAACAATTAAATCCTGCATGGATACATGTCCTGTCAACTAAAATAGTTGAATGACATATTGAATGGTTGTTTATATTTTTGTATTAGCAAGCATAGGGATTTAATTAAAATGTTTAAATCCTAATTATATGTTGTGTTTTGAGTGACGAATAGTTAATCGACAAAACATTGTATTTGGATGGAATTTATATATATAATTTATGGTATCATGATATGATCCTGAGTCTTAGATTCGATGGTTAGGAAGTGTATATGCATTGGGATGCACAACTGGCTATGATGCTTGGATGTGTACCCTGCTAGGTCTAGGTAGTCATGCCCACCTCTGGTGCGCTTTGCATGGTACCTACTAGTCAGGTTGAGACGGGCATGTAGTCTAGTGAGAGTCCTGTAGTGTGGATATATGTATATATATAGTTACAGAGTATATAGATATGGTTGAGACATTTAGGATGTATCTACGTATCGGGTCTCTGTTTAGATTGTAGCTAGGATAGAACTTGTTCGTGGGCCTGACCCACTATTTTTTTTTCAGGTAACGACAGTTGCAGGTTTAGAGCTGGTTCATGCTGAGCAGAGACGGTCACTCACTCTTCTAACGACGTAGGAGTATTCTTCACGGTTTAGCATTGGATTTCTTTGCAGTTCTTCATTTTCAGTATTGGATATTTAGTAGGGGTCCACGAGATGGATTCCCGAGTTATATTAGAAATAGAGGAGAAGTTGGATGTATTCAAACTAGTTCTTATTTATAAAGTTTATTATGAGGATTTAAAATTAAAAAGGATTTTCATTTTAGTTTCTTTTCAGCAAAATTTTATTCATTCCAGTTATCTTAATTATATTCCGTGTTCATTTGTTGTTAATTGGTTTGATATCCTCGGGTAATCGGGCGTGGGCCTAGCCAACCCATATCCGGGGATCCGGGGATATCACATTTGCTTGCATTTTGTTAATTAAAAGAGAAAACTTCAAGATAAGCATTTAAGACCAACAATCTCCCCTTTTTTTCCTTTTAATGACAAATACCATGACATTCTCCCCCTTTTTGACATTGAAAGTCAAAAAGGTCAAGGGATCAACAACGAGCACTATGAAAAATAGCTTCTTGAGTGTATCGTTTTCAATTGAAGAACATTATCAGAGCTGGCTTCATCAACAAACAACCTGAATTCAAGAGATAAGATAGGAAGTTACTTTGCCATAGCTTAGATTACAAGATGAGAATACCATTGTACATGTCAAATTCAACTTCCATTAAATTCCTTTAAGAGCAAAGCATTATCATATACACTTAAAGTCAAGGTGAACATCAATTAGACTGCAATATCAGAGCTGATTTCATTACTAAACAGTCTGAAATTAAGATTTTAAGTCAGGAAGATACTTTGTCATGGGGAAACAACTTCCACATGGGCTTAACCTTGATCTTCTCAATCTTTAACTATCACATTATACTTGTTCATGAAATAACATCAAGGAAAAGGCAAGGTACACAACAAAGGCAAATTATATAGCATCTTACAGCAGCTTTCAGTCAAAAAAAGTGTTGGAAAACTGTTCAAAGAAAAAATCTGAGATTTTACAATAGTGCAGACTTAGACAAAGCTCTCCTAAGCATATATTAGATGAATATCCATACATAAAAGATGATTCAAAGGACACCAACAAAAGACAAATAATAAAGTGATGAAACTTTTTAACTTCAGCCCAATCTCACTTCTGTAGAGAATTCAAGTTGTTTTGATTCAAGGGGACCAAACTGAGCTGCAATCACTTTTCTGAAGTTTTATAACTCATTGTGGCTTGCCATCAATGATACATTGATACTTAGATATTGAAAGAATATAATGTGACATGATTAAGGAAGGATAAGCCCAATTTTTAGATCAAAAATCAGATAGATAATAGTGCAATGTCAAAGCAACTTAAAATACCTTCAGCTTGAACCAGGTTAGATGAATGAATGCTTATACCTGAACTGATCATGAAGGGGCTCCTGAAATTACATCAAGACCATGTAACTTTCCATATTAAGCATCGTAACTTATCCCTAAAAGGGGGTGGCCTTGTAGAGACATGAAGTTGACAACCAAGGATAAAACAGTGATCATGAGAGACCTTGTCTCTCAAAGGAAGTGGTTGTGATACCCCTCGATTCTAGAGCCACGGTTGATTAAGTCCATGCACAAATCCTAGGGATACCAAACAATTAAGTATATAAACAAACATTTGATTACAAAATAAATAACTAATAATAAATAAAAAATAGCAAAAAAGAAAACTAAATAATAAATCCTTAAATTTAAATAATTAATCCTCCAAATAAAATATCCAAAACTTTAATATTACTACAATTCGGGAATCCATCTAGTAGACCCTTAATGATATCCCAACTGAAATAACTGAAAAGAAATATAATACAAAACTAAAACATAAAGAGAATCCTACGTAGAATCGGAAGAGTGATGTAGACAGTCTTTTCTCAACACGAACAAGCTCTATGTCTAAAACCGGTGAACACCTAAAAAGTAATAGTGGGTCCGGCCTACAAATAAGTTCTTTCTACGACAACACAAACAGAGACCGAAGAAACTACATATCTATAACTAATCCATGCAATAACTACATAATCCATAAATATATATACACACTAAAAGAACCTCACTAGACTACAGGGTTGCCTTAACCTGAATAGTAGGCAACATACAAAACGCGCTTATAGTGGGCATGAGTACCTAGACCTACCCGGGTACACAACCACACTATATCTAACTACACATCCTTGGCAGTATACGCACCCTATCCACTGATCCTAAGGCTCAAGCTCATATCATGGCATATGCCTATATATATATATATATCCTATCCAATATAAAGTAATCCACTTTGTATCATCCAACTTGTTCAGTTGACCAAACACGAATATAAGTAGGACTTAACATTTTAGTTAATCCATTCCCTTATACAAAATAGCTAGGACTTAACTGATAAGTTAATCAATCCCTAGAGTATCACCATCCCATACTTGTGGACTACCCCTACACAATCCAATAGTTGATGTAATAATTAAAGAAAATACATCAAATAATCCAGAAATAATTATAATAACATAATATCATGCTATCATATAATAGGAATGACTTATAATTTATTTAAGCTTCCTACACCATATACCCTACACCAACTAAATCTTAAATATATTGATTTTTTATTATACAGTCAAGTAAGCATTCATCATATATAATTCATGCTACACATTTAAGGCTCGAGCTTTTCACCCAAGGCTCAAGCACTATATCGACGAATCAAACACTATTTTCACGATTCAACCCAGAATTTTATTATGACCCCAATCTTTATTATTTAAGGATTCTAAGGCATGTTTCTAGGTTCCATCAATACACAGATTTGAAAAAAATAATAATAATAAATAAATAAATAAATTATTTAAAACATGTAAAAATTCATAAAGAAATCAAATCAAATCCATGAAATTCATCAATTCATACCACAAGAACAACCATGAGATATAATTTATAAAACCTATGTTCTAGATCAATTAAATTATAAATTTCAGTTTTTATTGTTCTTTAAATAACCCAAAGATCATACTAGAGATATATATTCCACAAATCAAAGGAGAAGTGTAGAACAAGAACTTGCCTTTAGGGATTTAGTAAAAAAAAAAAAAAAAAACAACCTAGCCTCCTTCTTTCTCTTTCTCTTCCTTCTTCTTCCTTCTTTTTCTCTCTCTCTCTCTCAAATATACAACGTGATATATTTCTAGTCCCATTTTCCAACCCTATAGTTATATATTTATAGACTAAACAATAACCCTATTCCTTTTCCCAATCCAAATCAAATTAATAAAGAAAATAATAAAATTAAAATACTACAAAGAAAACTAAAATATATGTTATGTATATTCCTTTATAAAAATAAAATTAATAAATTAGATTATTACTAAAGGACTTTCCTTATATATATATGTATGTATGTATATTTATTTATATATATACATATACCCTATCCATGGGTAATTATCCGTACCCATTAAATCCCTTATCCAAGTAATTCATGGAACCCAATTGGTTGGCCCATGACTACTAACCATAAAATAAAAATAAAATAAAATAAAAGAAACATTTAACGTACAATTTATTTCAAATAAACAACACCTATAATTTAATTAAACCAACTAAGTCAAATAACATTCAAGTATATACTTTCAAATAAACAGTTAAGTCAATTAAAACATTTTAGCAAATAAAATATGTAATTAAACAATTCAATTAAACATGTAAACAAATAACCACATAACAAATAAATAAATAAAATACTACTAAAATCTTTAAAAAATACTAAGATTATCCTTTTAAAATTAGGGGTATTACATTCTTCTCCCCTAACAAAATGAATTTTGTACTCGAAATTCGTCCTTACCTTCTTCCATTATTGTTGGAAATGTTGAGCGAATGACATCCTTTCGTTCCCAAGTAGATTCAGCCTCATTATGATGGTTCCACTGGACACGTACCAAAAGAATGACCTTATTACAAAGAATCTGATCCCTACGGTTTACAATACGATAAGGTGGTTCCACATAGGTTGCATCTGCTGCAACTCAATCATACCAACATCAATATGTTGATAACGATCTTTATCGTGAAGAAATTTCCTCAACATGGAAACATGAAACACATTATGGACACGATCCAAATTATTCGGAAGTGCTAAGCGATAAGCTACCGCTCTAATTTGATCCCTAATCATAAAAGGACCGACAAAACGTGGTGACAACTTTCCTTTCTTTCGAAAGTGCATTACTCCCTTTATAGGAGACACTTTGAATATAACTTAATCTCCCACTTGAAACTCCAAAGTACGAGTGTGATGATCTGCATAACTCTTCTGCCTACTCTGAGTAGTACGCATACGATCCTTGATAAGAATAATCTTTTTTGAGGTATCCTTAATAAATTCAGGACCCAAGAATCTACTTTCTCCAACCTCCATCCAACAAACAGGAAATTGATAAGGTTTGCCATATAATTCCTCAAACGGTGCCATACCAATAGTTTTCTGAAAGCTATTGTTATATACAAACTCCACAAGTAGCAAATATTCCTTCCAATGACCCTTAAAGTTAAGGACAGAAGAATGAAGCATATCCTCTATGATCTGATTAGCCCTCTCGGTCTGTATATTAGCCTGAGGATGGTAAGCAATGCTAAGATGCAAATCTATACCCAAGGCTTGCTAAAAACTCTTCCAAAACCCTGATACAAAGCTCAAATCTCGATCGATATAATAGATAACGGTATGCCATGCAACTTCACAATCTCTATAATGTAAAGTCTCACCGACTGTTTTAAAGTGTAATTAATACGAATAGGCAAGAAATGAGCTGATTTAGTCCACCTATCAACGATGACCCAAATAGAATTGTGGTCCTTAAATGAATTAGGCAATCCCTCCACAAAATCTATATAAATGCTCTCCCATTTTTACTCTGGTATAGGTAGTGGTTGTAGAGATCCTAGCGGTCTTTGATGATCAATCTTGACCATCTAACAAGTACTACACTGAGAGACAAAAATAGCAATGTCCTTCTTCATACCTGCCCACCAAAACTGCTTTTCATATCCTGATACATCTTGTTTCCTCCTAGATGAACAGAAAATGCAGAATGATGAGTCTCAGTCATCACATCCTTTCTCAAATTGTTAGCAGAAGGTACTTACTAAATGCCCTTTGTACCTCAAACCTCCATTAGTCCAACATAGTAAAATGGAACCTCCCCAGAAGCTATCTCTGCAACTTTGTCATTGCACTATTGATTCTTGAGTTATGCCTTCAAAACCCTGTGAATGATCGAAGGTGTAACTACTATGTACGCCATAAAAGCATCAGATAACTCATCAATTGTATTCAAAGTATTCCACTTAGTAGCGAATAATGCAAAAAAACTCGCAGAGGGTCGGCAACTGAGTGCATCGACCACCACATTCGCTTTCCCTAGATGGTCTTATATAGAGAAATGAGAGTCTTTCATAAATTCTAACCATCTGTGTTGTCTCATATTCAGCTCCTGTTGAGTAAACAAAATCTATTGACTCTTGTGATCACTAAATAATCTGAAGGACTCTCCCAACAGATAATGCCTTCAAATGCGTAAGACAAAGGCCACAATTGCCAACTCCAAATCACGTGTTGGGTAATTAAGCTTATGAGGCTTAAGCTTACGAGATCCATACAAAATTGGTCTCTTCTTCTGCATTAAAACACACCCAAGACCTTGCAAAGAAGCATCTGTGCAGACAAGATACTCTATCCCGCTCTAT
>JAOTQH010281087.1:0-10188 GCA_025631255.1 Cornus kousa
GATAATTACCCCTTCCGTCCCAAAATAGTTGTCTATCTTTTTATTTTTGAATGTCCTAAAAAATATGTCCCATTCTAAATTTGAATGTATTATTTTTTATAACATTATCAATTTATTGCACTAATTACGAAACACTATTTTGTCTTTTAGTAAAAACATATTTGAAAATTCACTTTTATCAATATAATAAAAAACTATTAAAATCCATTATCATAAAAAATTATATTCCCTATACCATGTATTGTGGGACGGAGGGGAGTATAATTTGCCCAAAATAAGAAGATGAATTTAGCATAACAAAATACCTTTTAAATCATACTCCAACTATTATCACAATTGGACTAACCTAAAAGAGGAAAAAGAAAGGAAAATAAAAGTAATGACCAAACCAGAAAACAAATAAATAAAGCAAATATGTAAATAGAAAAAGGTAGTCAAATTAGCAATAATAGCAATATTAGTAGTACAATCCAAAAAGTAGAGAGAGAAAAAGACAAGTCTTCTGGCTCCCTCCAAAAGGCAAAAACTGCTAAGTCTAAATTTACAGAAATAGCCACAGGTCAGAGACTGTACCAAATATGGATAACACTTTACCAAATATAGAGAGATACGAATACACAAAATAGCCAAAAAAAGTGGGACCCACCCGTGAGCCCCATACAGAAAGAAGTCTAAATGTGGCGAAAGAGAAGAGTCGTGCGTTGTATAGAATAGCCATGCAAGCAAGCTTACCGTTTCAAGGCACTGCCATTTGGGGTAAGTCTCTCTATATAGTCTATTTATCTTCTGCTCTAAATTTAGCACCCAAATTCCAACTATAGCAGAGCAACAGTAAAGAGGGCTTTACATATATATACATACAAACATATATAGGTTTATATATATATACATAGATATATAGAGAGAGATTGAGAATTGTTTAAGGGGTTTTTGATCAATTGGGTGTTCTGGGTCTGAATCAGATGGGTCGAGGGAGGATTGAAATTAAAAAGATCGAGAATGCGAATAGCAGGCAAGTCACATTCTCCAAACGCCGTGCTGGGTTGCTGAAGAAGGCGCGTGAACTAGCGATTCTATGTGCTGCCGAAGTTGCGGTTATTATTTTCTCAAACACAGGGAGGCTTTTCGACTATTCGAGTTCTGGGTATGGTCTGGTTTTTTATTTATTTTTTGTTTTTGGGTTTTAGAAAAATTCACATACTTGAATGTGGTCTTCGTCATGTCAATTGATTCCTACTCTGTTTTGCATGATTTTTATTTTTTTATTTATATATATTTGGATCTTTCCTTTTGATCAGATTGCATTCAAGTTTTTCTCTAATTTACTGAAGTGATTCAATGCTTATGTTAATTTTTATGCTTTGCATGCTTGTCTAGATGATGTTGGTACTCTGTTTTTTTTTTGAGGGTTTTTGTGGCTTTGTTGTTGTTTCTGTAGATTTGTGCCTTGCATGTGTTTGATGATCATCCCCTCTCTGTTAGATACTGTGGTTTTGAGAGTTTCCACTGTTTGAGTTATTTATTTCTATCTAATTCTTTTGAATTTAGTAAAAGTGACTAAACCCAATCATAAGGAGCATGCTTGAATATGATTGTTAACTATTCATGGTACCTGATACTCTTTTAACTATTCATGGTACCTGATACTCTGTTGAATAAGGTTTTATTATGCTCAAGTTTATCCTATTGAGATTCGATTTTGCTTTTATTAAATCTGGAGGATGATGCGGCTGATTGATTTTGTTTACTCCTTATTAAAACAGATAATAGAGATATATCTCCAAAGATTTAATAGAACCAATCTTTGCCTAGTTAACAATTTTAACGTCTAGCTTAAAATTATATATATATATATATATATTTTGATAAGTTTAAAATTATTTATATTTGAAATGTTTTATCTTTAAGCAACTTGGTTAGAGTACTATAGATGGTTGATTGAATACTTTCTTTGACGCTGTAATTGTGAGATATGGATTGTGACTGGATTTTCGGGAGGAGCCAATTTCCCTCATTTGGATATTTCATTTCCAATGCCTGCCTTGCTTTTCTGAGATTGGATTGTGATTGGAACTTGTTTGGAGATACCAAAAGAAACCGAATCCCTTCATTATTGAGGAAGAGTGACTTTGGTCTCCCTTAGTAAATTTTGCGTGATGGCAATTAACTTAAATGGGCTAGCTGATTTGCGTTTTTGTTTTCCCAAAATATGTTTAGAAGCAAGACTATTTGATTGAAATTTAAAGGTCAAGTGTTGCTGATATGAGTTATGATCTGAGTAATGAATCACACCATATGTAGAGGAGTAAGATAGAAGGACATATTAAGACTCAATGCTGTTAATTGAGAGCTATGCCACCTTCAATCATTTTTTAATCCTGCAGCGGTATGAGATCAGGCTATGAAGCATGTGCTCATGGGTCTGAGTCAGTAGCCACTCTATACAAGCTAATGCAAGATCTAAGTCTGTGTTGAGCTTATCTCCTTGAACATGCTAAAACAAGATGAATTTTAGGCATCAAATAGAGAAAATTATAATGTCTTAATTGATTTGACATAGAGAACAGGGTTAAACTTTAGCCCTTATTTCCTACGTAGCGGAGCACAAAACATGGCTACAGGAGCCCTTCTATCCTGCGCTGGTAGAAAAAACATTCCAAGCGAACTGATCCCGTCTAAGCCAGTCCTGCTCTTTTAGCCTCTGTATTCATCTCATTCCTTATTTACCTAGGGTGAGAGCCACAAATTCCGTCATGGTTCTTCTTTAATATCAAAAGAAATGATGCCATCTATTTTTGAAAGAAACCTACAAGGTAACCTCTACAATGAAGTGAAAAGATAAATGAATCTGTAGTGCAAGAATCAATGAAAGAGAGCTACAACGAAACCGACTTTTTATTATTTTTTAATCTTCAGACACGATGCCTCTTCTTTTTGGAAGAGACCTAAAATGAAACCTCTAATGTGAAGTAGAAAGGTAAATGAATCTGCAGTGGCCGATTAATAGTGATGGATAAATAGATTAAAACAACATTGGAAATTTGAGACATGTCCAGTATGCATGTATGTGTGTGTAGAGATATTGATATATGTATAAACACATACTAGGATGAAATTGCTGGCAACCATACTTGATTTCCACCAGCATCCAATTTGACAACCATATCACGGATTGTGTTGTGGCCATGGAAATGTATGCAGCAGCCACAGTTGTGGCAATCACAGTAAGCGTGCATTTTTTGCTGCTCAGTCACAGCATATTTGGGCTACGGTGATTGCAACCACAATGTGCTTGTTTGATAGCTCCTCAATCGTGTGATGGTAGGGCTTTCCCCATTTTCTTTCTTTTTAAACAGATGGATGAGGCTTAAGGGAAAATGATAGATGAGGGGAGATTTATTTGATAGAGAGATATTTGGGGGCTGATAAATAAGAGAGATAATAGTTTGATGGGGCATGGGATACCTAAGATATTTTTGGGGTTTATGATTGGTACAGGTTGGTATTATGGATGGGTTTGGTCTTTGTGACGGGCTTACCAGATCATTCTCTTTAGCGTGCCTTATAGGACTCCAGATATAATCATGGCTCTGAGTAAAGTTGTTGAATGTAGGATTATTGGGCATGTGTTTGATATATTTATGGATGTGTTCATGAGCCTATACAAGCCGAGTGAAACCCTACTTGAGTCAATTATTAAGTGAGCCTAGAAAATGAGCTCAAGCTTGGTTGAACAAGCACAAGCTAAGCCAAGCTGTTCATGAATAGTTTGTTTCCTTTTGCTGCCTGATTCATGCATAGCTATTATAACTTCAGATTTGCAGTTTATCTATGGTATTCCTATTTAATTGTCTGTTTTCACAGCAGCATGAGGCGCACGCTTTTAAGATACAATGAATCTCAAAATTCTTCAGAGACTGCTCTAGTAGAAGTGAAGGCAGAGGTACTTTGTGTTTTATTTTTACTTAACATACATGTGTATTTAGTTATAGAATTTATTCTCTTGTTCACATTAGTTACTACTACTATCTTTTGCCTTATTTCTGCTACGTCTGCAACAAACTCTCTCTCTCTCTCTCTCTCTCTTAATAATTATATGACATAAATTGATGGGATTTGTGGTAAAAGGTGAATGTGATGCTCCTGGTTTTTGGACAATGAGTTACCATTGTTTGTGTTAATTGTTTCGTGGAATGGGTGCTGTAGAAATATGGATCCTTTCCTTAGAAATCTGAGTTGTATCTGAATGAAGGATTATGTTTTATGTTGTGTTTGCACACGATCAGTTTTACCATCCATTAGTTAATCACGATGTCGGGAATCTATGGACTGCCCTTGCATGATAATCATCTGATTTTTTGGTCATACAAAATGATCTACCAATACACAGTTTTTCTGAAAGAGAGAAACTGAAGAAGTGACAACTCAGATCTTTTGTAAAGTCAGTTATTGTCACAGACACGTACGCATGTTCGGGCCCCATCGGATTATTGTCAAAGACATGTAAACATGTTAGGGTCCCACATCGGATGGGCGTTTATTGGGTAATCTCTTTCTCCTTAAGTGAGTGAGGGAAACCTCATTAGTGACTAGCGTGGAACTGTCCCCTTCACAATGGTATCAGACAAGGCCTAGAGTATGACCATGTGACAGTAGGGAAAACTGTTCCATTGGTCCAGGTGGAGGTGTGGTCCTCCTTTCAAGGGTGCAAAGGTCTGGTTAGGGGAGACTGTAACAGAGTGTAGACATGTTTTGAGTCCAACATTGGGTGTACTGCATCATCTTTGACTTCTAAAGTGGGCAAAGGGAATCCAACAAATGACTAGTCTTTTTGTGTCAGGAACCAGACGGTAGTATCAGAGCTGGCACAAAGGTAGTACCATGTGACTTGGGAGAACTATTATGTCAGTTCCACGCTCAGTGTGGGTCCCTTTGTGGTCATGGTTATTAAAATCACTATCTGGATTGTACGATTCTATGATCCCAAGTTGCCGAATCCATTGGAATCACACTAAAAAACGCTCGACATTAGGATCGTAGTGGGATCGGTAGGATAACAAATAGGATTGTGTAGGATCTTATGATCCCACTGATCCGAAATTTTGAGCCGACAGCACATTCTAGATCAGAATCGCAGGTTTCAAGTATAAAGCCCAAGTGCTCAACTCTTTAAAGCTCAATACCATTTAAAAAATATGATGAAAATCTTGTTAAAACTCAATTATCAGAGCTCAGGGCTCAGCACTCCTTATTTTCTTAGTGAAGCTATGTGACTTCCAATGACATTCGACGAGCTTTAACAAAGCTTCTAATCAGCTCCTCTTGATTTTTTGTTCACATCTTCAAAGGTAAGTTTCATAGCTGAAATTTCTTCTTCTACTTTACTTTGCATCTTAATTTCTTCTTCTTCTTTTTTCCTACTATATTCTATAATTTTTCATTCTACCACCATGCTCTATTATTTTAATTTCTTCTTCTTGGTCTTATTTTCTTCATTCTATTTCTTTATACTTTTTTATTTTCTTCATTCTACTCCTTTATAATTTTTTCTTCTCCTTTTTATTTTATTCATTCTCTGTTTTCGGTTCTGCGTCAGTTTTTTTTTTCCTCCAATTGAAGTTAATAATGTTCATATTGCAGAGACAATACACTACCAAGAGAATGTTTTCTTTATTTTTTATTCTTTTTGTTTCAACTCTCTTTCTATTTAAAAATAAATTGACTCAGTTATGAATGTTATATATGTTTGGGGTAGTATTTCTATATTTTTCTTTGTGTTTTAGGCTTGATATCTATTTAGTTTAAATAATTTTTTATTTAGAAAGATTGAGTTATTTTTTTACTAGTTTTATAGGATCTTATGATTCTTGACTGGATCATATGGACCCCTCTATCTCTCCAACTTAGAATCCCATCCCAACAACCTTGTCAAGGGCACAAGGGTCTGGGCAAGAGCCTCTACCATGGACACATAAACGTGTTTCGAGTCCCACATGGGGCATATAGTGGGTAATCTTGGGCTTCTTAAGCGGGTGTCTGAAATTCTATGAACTAGTCCTTTTAAATGTGGAACCGGTCCTGTGCATATTATATTGGTCATCTTAAAAAAATTTATTATGTCATTTTGTGTAACACCTCAAAATACCATGTGCCAATTCATTATGTGGTTTATTAGTATTTTTTTTCACAATTCATTATGTGGTTTATTTCACATATATACTCAAAGAGTCTACCTCCTTGTCAGAGTATCTACCTCATTGTCAAAGTATCTTTTCCTAGGTAACTTTTATGATTGTTTGCCAACATATATTTTTTCTTATATAGATAATTTATAAATGGTTTCTACCTTCTTTTAATTAAATAGAAGCAGGAGTCTAAGGAGGTAGACACACTGAGAGAGGAAGTTGCGAAGCTCAGATGCAAACAGTCGTAAGTTTTTGTGAAACATGTGACCAATTTTTCATCAGATTTCTTGGATTCTGCAAATGATTCTCCTTTTATGACGTTGGTTTTGTAGGCAGCTGTTGGGCAAGGACCTTAGTGGCTTGGGTTTAAAAGAATTGCAGCAGCTAGAACAGCAACTTAATGAAGGGTTATTGTCTGTGAAGGGGAGGAAGGTGGCTTTTTCATCCTTTCCCCCCCCCCCCTTTCTTTTATTATTTCAAATGAAATGCTTAACTGCAGCAAAACTGTGATATTCAGTAGTCATTTAAAGTGCAAGTGCTTTAAAAAATAAAAAATAAAAAAAATCCAGGCCTTAATGGGAAGTTTTATTTTTCAGGAGCAGTTACTAAAGGAACAACTGGAGCAGTCAAGATTACAGGTATCAATCGGTCCATCATAAAATTTGCATCTTCTTTGATCTGAAACCTGTAATCTTGAGCTACTGATATCATAATTACATTAATTTCCAAGTAATGAAAGACAATAATTTTATGCATATAATTGAAAGATATATCCTTTATTTATCTTCTCTAATTTCGAAAATGAAACTAAAGAGTTTAGGAAAAAAATAATGGAACTAAAGAAATAAGAACATGCTTGATTCAGCTAGCTTCCCGTGGACAAGATCAGGCAAAGTTTGTGATAAACCTGTTCAAGATTAGACCAATCAGAACACGCAAATGAAAGTTGTTCCTACACTTGCTACTTTACATACTGTTTGGCACTTCTGCTTCATGGTTATTGTATTTCCTTTGATTTCATTCTAGGAACAGCGGGCTATGCTCGAGAATGAGACTTTGCGAAGACAGGCAAGCCAAATTCTTGTTGAAATAATCATTAACTATCATATGGGTTTGCGTGGATGTATCACGTCTAACATAAAACTTTTTTTTTTTTTTTTCTCTCTTTTTTAACTTGATATGAATAATAGGTTGAGGAGCTTCGAGGTTTTTGCCAATCAACTGAACAGCCATTGCCACCTTATCATCAACGCTATCCTTTGCAATGGGATAATTCCCTTGTAAAAAATGATGCCAGAAGTCCTCCCGACACGGTCTGCAACAGCTCAATTGAGAAAGGGGATACGACCACCATGTTGACGTTGGGGTGCTTTTCTTACCTTGTATTCATATTATAATCTTTCCCTGCCTTTGGATTTGAGACCGATCACTGCCCTCCTCAAATGGGGTGGCCAGTAGGCATTGTAAACTGCAATGCCTCACTCTAATTTAGTCTATATTCGTACTTGCATCAATTTTTTCCCCCTGTATTGCAAATTCCTCTGCCTATTGCTAGGAGAAAGAAAGAGAGTTGTAGATGAAATTTTCTTTTCCTTTTGATATGGCCTTCGTTTCCAATTAGTTGTCTTCCATGAATGAAGAACAAAGATTTATCTCCACTACATGGTGTCAACATTATAATTTTTTGTTCCTGCCACTTTTCATCTGTACAGCCAGTTTTCCTTATTAAATCTCCTTCAGTAATCGGAGACTGGCATTAGAGTACAGTTCCCAGTAAGTTCGTGTTTGTGAAGATTTGCTCATGTCTTGCTATGTGGCCTTAGAAGGAAATGCTTTGATAGATTGTACCTTTATTAAATAATGATCATCCATTTGCTATTGTTTGAATTTGTCTCATATTATGATTATCTATCTGTTATCGTTTCAATTGAACTTATATTAAGTGCTTGTTGCTCAGGTCAACATATGATCTTCTCCAAGTGAAGAAGACACCCGAGAGAGAGACTCGTTCTAGCAACTCCGGGAGTCAAATTGGCCTGTTATGATCGATTTTCCCGCTGGTCTCTCCCCACTTTTTGCAGTAGGAACAAGTGACCTTCAAGTTTAGCAGTTCTTGTTGAAGCATCATTTTGGCTAAGAAATTCATGATGTTTAGATGACTTCAACATCCCCAAAATGCTGGTACAAAAATGTTTCTTTTCTAGAGGAAGTTTTCTACAGGATGGTGGTGAAAAAACCAAAAATACAAAATGAAATAGTATAGATCTAGTCAGTGTTTTTACTCCTTTGAAGTAGTGAACCATGGACATCTGAAAATTACAGGTTACTTTAATGTCACAATGTCCATCTTCGTTATCTGAACACTCTTTATATAGTTTTTTTATGCTCTTTTTTGGTTGCCTGGAAGAAGAAACATTGGAACTTCGCAAGTATTACTGTGGGAGTAGTGGTTACAGAATTCCAATATTTGTACAACATTTAGGCTTCCTATCTTGAGCAAGAACTGTGTGACCACCATTAAACAAATTTCCGTGCACCACCCTATGTAGCACCGACACGTTAAATTTAAAAAGTAGGACACGGGTACGGCGTAGATACGACTACATATAAATATATATAAATTTTTATGTTTATACATCTATTTAGTAATAATATTATAAAATTTTAATTTATCTATAATTTCTCTGAAATGTATTAGAAAATGAAATTAGTAATTTTTATATTATGCATATCATTATTTACTTTGTCTCGATAGGATTCATATTACTTTCAAGATTTTTAGACTTGTGTTAAAAATGTTGTCAGGAAAGTGGGATAAAATTAATTTTTATTTATGGACACGTATATAAAGTGTCGGATACGTATTCGAGGAGTGTCCATGTCTGATACGGATACGATTCCTTCATAAAATTCCTTCGTAGAAGTGTCTACTTAGGAAGCATGTTCAGAAGTTTTATGTTCAAATTAAAAATTAAATTGAACCTTCATTGTTGTTGCTTTTGTTTTTCGTTCTTTTTTGGTCAAGAAGATATTTGTAAACCAGCATAGTTGGAGTTCACTCATAACTTAATTAAGAGATTGGACAAAATGATCCCTATGCAACAGTACAATACCTTTTTTTTTTGGGGAATTTTTTTTCCAAAGGCCATTGAGAAAAGACTTGGACTTATTTTTATTTCTCACTGACGTTGGAAATGAAGAAGAAACTAAGAAATAAATGAATTTGAATCTCTTCCTATGCATTGAGATAGTCCAATACATAAGAGATGATGAAAATCATTGTACAGGAAACCTCATATTAGTGATTTCTACCCTCTTTGTATATTTTGATCATCTAATATACTGAAATAATATTCGAGTGTGGAGATATACACATGGCACATTAAAATGGTGTAGTTTAAAAAATAAAATAAAATAAAATAGAAGTGTTTTGGTATTTCACAAAATACTATATTTGTAATTTAAAACTAATAAGGGGCAAATCAGTATTAACATTAACTTGATGACGTGGATTGATTTTGTTATGTGTGATTATCTCTGCAATTCTCTATAATTTAATTGTGCTTTAAGGGTGGATAAAAACATAAGCTCAAATTATATTAAACTATATATAATTAACAATTTCTTCCTTATCGAAAAATAAAAAACCACAAGTTCTTTATTTTGATTAATAGGTGTCATTTTCATTGGAATTTATAATCATTTTACAAACAAAAAGTTCCTTCATTTATATATATATATATATTGTCATTGAGAAAAAATTCATACACACCATACATTTTATATATTATGTTCGTAAAATTCTATTTGAGCACCTTTCAATAATTCTACGAAGTACTGATAAGAAAATACTCTTATTTACAAAGTATACTTTTAAATATCTTATACCAAGGAGACTTTATAATTACAATATTATATTGACTTTATGGAATCCTGAAATCAAATCAGCTTACCTTAACTTAAATAAATAAAATAAAATAAAAAAATTTGAATCCTATAATTC
>JAOTQH010281096.1:0-19699 GCA_025631255.1 Cornus kousa
GGGTCAGGTCATGATCCAATTAGTATTCCGGACTCCAGGTTTGGGTCGTTACAATGCATTTTTAAAATAAAATATAAAATGTGTATATAAGGGCAATTTAGTCAAACTATAGCTTAAATGTGTTAGGAGGGATCTATTTGCATCAAATTGAAACTTTAAGGGTGTTTTCTGCACATGAAAGATGTGACATGCACCGTAAACATACTACCAGAGTGTTTTCTACACTTTACCCTAGACTTAATGCAACAAAAATGATTATCATATGGCCTTATGACTTGGCTTTTAATGGTCTAGGGATAAGTAAACATTGCCATAGTACAGAGTAATAAATTTGAATAGAGTAATAATAGAATTTTTTATTTTTTATTTTTATTTTTTATTTTATTTTTTATTTTTTTGAAAGGCTAAGTAATAATTGAATTGCCAAACTCTTAAACTTGAATTGGAGAGCGAACCCATCTTCTTTCTCCACGTGGATGGGGGTGATTCAAATATAAATTATTCTCTCTGCAATTAATGCTTTATATTTTGCTAGTTTATAAAAAGTCTTTCACTTTTAATTAGTTGACTCTTAAGAATGACAACTCTTATAAAAATTACTACATATGCCATTTAACTTTGCAAAAGAATGTCCCATTTTTTTTCTGTTTCTTATTTTTTTCTTTTTTGTAAGTTTACGCTTAAACTTTCTAATTGGATTTAATTACACTCGAAATTAATAAAATAGAATGATAAACTTTTAAACGAGCTCTTTAACTGAAAAAACGAGCTTCTTTCTATACATTCATAGTTTATTATTATTATTATTAATATTATTATCATTATTATCATTATCATTATCATTATTATTATTGATGTCTCATTTATAAGTTTTTAGTTAAATTATAACTTGTATCAATCAATTTCATTTGATATTAGTAGAATTAATTTTTTTTCTAAGACATATTGGTAGATCTTATTAGTTAATTCTTTAGTTTTATCTCTCCTTTTTTTTAATTTATTATTTAATATTATTTTCTTTTAAAAATTTTACTTTATATTTTTTAAAAAAGTTATCATTCTATTTTATTAATTTCGGGTGTAATTAAATCCAATTAGAAAGTTTAAGTGTAAACTTACAAAAAATAATAAGAAAAAGAAAAAAATCTGGGACATTCTTTTGCAAAGTTAGATGGCAAATGTAAGTAAATTTTATAAAAGTGAATGTTTTTTTTATTATTATTTTATTTTTTGACTAACAAAATATAAAGCATTAATTGCATAGAGAAATTTTTTATTTAAATCTCTCCAACCACGTGGAGAAAGAAGATTTTATAAAATTTTATCATTTGAATATTGCCTCAGCTTTTCCTCGATATTCGCCCATGATTCCTTTACTTAATTTATCCTTTCCTTTGTTTCCCGTTCAAACAATGGTAATCTATCTTCCACTCGAACTAACAACTCTTCCTTTACACAGATGACCGTTAAGATAGCCCCAAACGGATAGTTTTGAAAAGCGGTTAAAAGATTTTGGGTCTTTCATCGTAGACTCAAATTGGGTTGGGCTGATCTACTCAGACTACTCCCAAACACCATTGTTTTTGGGGGCACTCTGCAGTCATGACATTTTGACTTACTGTAATCTGACCTACTTCCAAGACCGCCAGAGCTAGACTTGAAGGAAAGCCATCTGTGATCTGTGAAAAGAACATGGCCCAAACCTTAAAGGCCGAAACCAGTATCTCCTTTTAAATAGCCATTCATTAGTTACGGCTATTTACGAATGGATATTCATAGCAGTTCCGGTGATCAGGTTCAAGCTTCCCACTGTGTTGAGATCCCTAATGGCAATCAGGTGGTCGAGCACTCGCACTCGCACTCCAATCACAAAGAAGGAGGTTATCGGGGGACAGATTCTGGGAGAGAATTGTTGAAGGTAACCTCTCTGGCATTACACTCTCGACAAACTGTGATAGACGGTTTCTGATAAAGCAATTTTTCCGATCGAGTTGCTCAAGTTCTTTTGCTTCCAATGGAGGATAGGTGTTTGATGGTGTGCTTCATTGAGTACTTCTGGAAGTAACCCATAAGAGCTTTTGCCAAAGGCCTGAAGTTGGAGGATTTTCCTCCAGCTCCATAAGCATGATTGTGGTATCTTCGCCAGGTAATGTTTGCACCACTGTATTTGTACCCAAATTCTTCCATTGATTTCATGTTTTTAATTCCCAAACATGTTTTAGAATGACCGCTTTGTTGGATATTTCCAGGTTGGCTAAACCCAGACCACCTTCCACCTTAGGCCTACACACTCAGCTCCAAGCAATTTTAGCCCCTGACCTTCTCAGGTGAGTCCCTGCTCCTGACCAGTCCCTGTCCCTAAGAATTTCCTTAGTATACAGTTCAGTTTAGTGTTAATTCTCTTGGGCAATATGAAAATATGCTAGACCAATACAATTGTGTTGAGATAACCACTGATCTAATTAGTTGTAATCTTCTTCCATCCCAAAAATTTAAACTCAACAATTAAAAAAAAAAAAAAAAAAATTAAAATTCAAGGCTAAACTTTTTTTCTAGGACAAATTCAAGGCTTTAGGAGTTGTATACTCTTGGTGTGAAGTCGCGCCATTTCAACAATTGGTAATGAAATGGTGTAGGCCTCTAATTTTCCTATTTTTCCCTAGAGGCATTGCAATATTGGGTTTGAGTTTCTTAGGAATGGCATTTTTAAATACCAATATTGTTAATTTGTTGAGGGGAAATCATCGAAGTAGCCTAATTTTAGTCACCCATTCTAAAAAGCTGCTGCAATAGAAAAAGAAAAAAAATTGCTCTGCTGCTCATATCATAACGAAAAGACAAAGGCAGTCGAAATATTGCAACTCAACTATAGTCTGAGGACTGAGACATGTTGTGGTGCCAAATTTGATTTCATGACCAGACCCTCATAGAGACATAAAATGGACCCTTCTACAACCTTACTGCAATATTATACACAATCAGTTTGGTTTGACACCTACTTCATCAATAACTTTAATGCCTTGAACCTGCAGTATACTTGTACTTTTACTAATCCCTTGTATGCTAGGAATTGGAGATAGGCCGGATTATGTCACACGGTCACACCCCAAACTCTGTCAACAAAACCCCTAAACAGAATCTAAATCTAACATAAAACTTAGAGAGTAACAAAAGAATGAACTTCTATTTATTTTTTTCTCACCCACTCATAAATCCCATATGAAAAGCATTCAGAATTCAAAATATCTCATCAAATATAATCATTCCATTCTCACAAATTGATCTAATGACAAATGATATTCTTCACTAAAATTAAACTTAAAGTAATAACATTTCAAACCTATGATCAAAGCCCTAAAAACAGAAATCTACATTCTTCATACCCAATTAGGATCCTTCATTATTCCACACTCCTTCAGGCTTCAACGCATAACCTGAAATACAGTAGGTGTAAGCTAGACAACCCAGTAAGAAATAACCCTATCCTTAATAAACATGTTATGAAAGCATATATATTGGAGACAATCAAGGCATTACAACAATAGATCAGCAAAATCAAATCTGGAAAGCTTGATTACAGCAATTGTAACTTGTACGTTAGTTTGGTTAGCTATAATTTCCAGATTTGTCAAGGCATTACAACAATAATATAATAAAAATTCATGGCACCAAGTTCTTCATTAAACAAGTTCAATGGACATCACAATAATTTGTCTAACATATTTTAAAATATCATATTCCAACTCTGCATATTAAATAACAAACGCAAGAATAAGTATCAAATATGCCAATAAAAGAAGCTATGTAACCAATTTTCAATATTAAAGAGATCATGTATCACTATACCGTTCAATGAATTTTGAGTGTTTCAACCTCAGGATGGTTGCAATCCTACATGCCTCACAGGGATGCTACAATGCCCCTTTAGAGGTGGTGGGCATTCCACCCTCTCAACATTCTATCACACTAGGCTTCTGTCCTTCAAATCAAACCAAATTCAACATGTCTTGTTTGGACAAAATATCATTTTTCTCATCACATTAGTATACCACACAAACCCATTTGTCATATTGTTTAACATTATTTGTGTTGCTGATTGCTCCTCTGTTTTCTGTATACTAAGGTTAGGAAGGGGTCTGCACACTTGGGTGTATCTCAGGAGCCATTTCATACACAGGCAAGTCCCTCATTCGGTACTACAATAATGCAACTTTTCTTTTGGATTAAATTTAATAAGTTAGGTCATGTAGGGCTGTTGTGTGCATTCATGTTAACATCTATTCAAATTGGATTAGTTTCAATCAAACAAGCTATCGATGGATGCATTCCGGATCTCAAAATGTCTTGTTCTAAAATCTTAATCTAGCAAGGTTTACTATTTTGTAAAAAGTTGTGTTTTAAAAATCATTTTATCAAAAAATCCAACTTTGATAAACAAAATTTAAACATTATTTTGAGCATTCTGAAGATCAAACCTTGGTCTCTAAGGTCTCAAGTTACCTTAACCTAGATATGTGATTTAGCCATGAGAGAATCCCGGTGTGTTCTTTGCTGTGTTCCATCACCAACATCTTTTGAGATTGTAAAGAAATGACTCACAACATTCGCACAGTATAACTTACACTTTTCCTTTAGGTACCGGTCATTACAATCGACTCACATACCTAACACCATAATTCTTCCACAGAGAAGAGGATATATTAACCATTTGGTAGGGTGTCCAATAAAGCTATAGTTGTGTCAATGTTGGACTCGCCATTATTCCAGAATTAGAATAATATTAATTTAGGTACTGGTCATTACAATCGACCCCCTTAAAAAAAATTTGTCCACAAAATTCTAGGGTTCAATTATCCTAAAAGGTTTCAGCTGTGCACTTTGACCATGTCCATATTATGAATCCATCGACATTGCCACCGTAACACTATTGTCATCTACACTTATAACATAATACAACTACACACCTTTCGTTAGCTAAAATTTGAAATTATTGCGTAATCTTTCACAAATACGAAGGTAAGGGAAAGCTTTGATGCATTAACTCTTAAAACTTGTCCAAGGTATTCAATTAAGCATACAAAGTCATAACTTTAATCAACATCTACCTTTAAGTTGAATGCCATCTCACCTAATTATCAATCAAGTATACAACTTCCACATTATTCAAAGTTTTTTTTAGTTTCATTAATTTAATATGTATTATTTCATATTGTAACATTAAGTAGTAATCTAGACGTTAATATTTAACATTTTCTGTTTATGCTAATCTAGTTCATCAACTAAACCTACTAACTCCAACATGTTTCTATTTCAAATCAAGAATAAGATCGGCCAATTGCCCTGTACCATACCTACAGTCTGATACACATAAAATAACTAGCAAGTTTACTGCCTAAGGCTCCAATACAGATCAAATCCTTTCGCTCTCAAGACTTGACTATATCTTAGGAGCCATTTCGTACAAAGGCTAGCTCCCTCATTCAGTAGTTACCTTGTAATAGTGATCTCTCATACACTGAGAAATTGTATTGTTATAAAACTTCCTTTCTTGGTTACAATCCAGGAAAGGCAACCAAGTATTTTGTAGGCCAGCTTCAAGTAAGACACCAACTCTTTTACTTCATGCCTTCGAATTTCAGAAGTCAAGTCATGTAGGGCTGTTAGGTGCAGTCATATTAGCACCTATTCATGCCAAATTTTAACATACTATTTTTTAAAAAAAAACTCTCACTAAATGGCCTTCCGTTCAGTGAGGACATATTAGTCATGTGGTAGGGTACTGATAAACCTATAATTGTGTCTTAATCACGTTGGACTCACCATTATTTCAGGTAAGGGTCAATACATTTTACCCTTCAACTCGTGTCACTTTGAAGGATTTAGGGGATATCAACTTGCAACGAGACCATTCACTAAAATCCCTAAATTCTTTAATTCTAACAAAAGAGGTGTAGAGAAAGACTATTTAGAATGCAAACAAGACATAAATAAATAAATAAAAATAAAATAAGCACCAACATTATCATTAACAAATTTTGCCCCTCCTTGGGATCAAGTGGGTCCTTTCAGTCCCTATTGCACCTAGACTCACTACGTTCTCAAGACAAGGGTTCCACCATTTGATTTGATTTTGCTAATTCAAATGCTCAGCATTTTCCTGAAAGAAATTGGCTTTTATCAAGTATAAAATCCTAATGAATAATTTTTGTCATAATAGTGACACAGTATTGTTTATAAGGATATTCAGCTAATCATTTCCTCTGCACTGTTGCTCTTACGGAAGTGACAGATACTGGAATATCCTCAGTAGTTTCAGTCCCTAACGCACCTCATTTATCGCTCCTAATCTGAATTTATTTTAGACCTGGTGAAACTTTCTTTAATCCCACTTCTTCAGTGATGTATCAAGAGGAAAAACTTATGCTTGGATCCATATTTCTGAAGTTCAAATTTATTTGCCATGATCTTAATACAAGATGGTTTTCAAAACTCAGAAACCTCCAACAGTCTCTCTTAAGTTCAACTCTCTGTGAAAGACAACCCGAAAAATCATTCATACCTATTTTAACTAAACTCATTCCAATGCATCACAAAGACCCCCACCACACCCACTCTCCAAATATACAGGCTTTTTTCACACACTTGAATACAAGGCTTTCATGTCTTCGTTGTGTAGTTCCACCACCACTTCTCATCCAAGCAGAGGGTGAAATTTTGAATTTGTTGACGAAGGGAATCAGTAGTAATCCTATAAAGAATAACTGCCCACGAACCTTACATGAAACTTATAGCCCCTAAACTTGAACCAGAGGGATATAATTATTAAGCATCAATTATTAGAGAGTCAACTTAAAAACGTCAACATCTCAAATTATTGTTCTGAGTAATTTGAGAAAACAATTTATTTGAACATAAATGTAGAGCTAAATATCAGAAGTGCAACATGTGCCAACCAGAATCACAACGAAAATAGATATATTCACCAAAAACTAGCTTGCTTGTAGTTTTCATCTAATAACTTTGTAAATGCAATCGTTGGACTCTCAGGCGGATGCATAAATATGTAACTTCATTTTCGAGGTGCAATATACTACATCAAATTCTCAACAGAGCTAGAAACGCAGTAGACAGAGATCATAGTTTTATCTAAATATAAAATATGTTTATTTTCCAGATCATTAACTGCCTTTATAATATACATGAAGCCAAATCTGACCAAAACATTGAAATGCTCCTTTAGATTGATCCTTTGTGTGGTAAACATATCTATATTTTGAGTTTTGCCCATGATCTAGCATAATAATTACTGCTAATCGGACCTTATAATAAAAAGCATTGTAATACAAAGGAGAAGAAGGGAATTGAATTCACAGCCAAAAATTTAAAAAGAAAGAATCTTACATATCACTATAGAAAGAAAGAAAAGAGAGAAAGAGAGAGATCTTACTATTATTGTACATTGTCTCATGATTCGGTGCAAGGATTTGAATCTTCAGCCCATCATTTCCCATGCTCCTTTGTTGTTCTTGAATTTCTCTCACAGAGTTTTCAGAAGAGCGACAACAAAGCCGTAGTTGAATCATCTCTAGTGTAGGTATATCTCCTAAACTATATGGGATCTCCTCAAGTCTTGCACATCCCTCTAATACCAATTGTTGAAGGTGGGGGAAGTGATTGCTGGAAGCATTCCATTGGCAAATATCCAAGCCTTGAAATTTCAAGAATCTGAGTTTGTGAACCCCCCCATCACTAGTGTCCCATCTTGGACCCTTAAATGCCTTGTCTAATAATTTGAGAACCTCAAGGTTGGGTAACATCCCGACGATCGACATTTCCTCCCAACTTAGACCGACATATGATAAAGTTAGGCTTCTAAGACTCGGGGGAAAATTATCCAGATGGAAAAACCTTTTGCAGTCACTGGATAACACATTCAATATTTCAAGGTGAATCAGAAAGTTCAGTTTAGGGAAATGATCATCTCCATTTAACCTTTTCCTGATATCACATTTTAGTTTTCTGAGATTGGGAATCCATTTCAAGGCTTGCTCCTCTCCACTATAAAGATGCAGTTTGCCTAATGTTTGTAAGTTAGCCAATAAGAAAGCATCTCCATTGTTGGGTATGCTAGAGAACTCAATAGCCCATTCAACACAGAGATGCCTCAACTTCCAGATATCATCTGATAATACTAACAAATTTTGGCCTTCAAGTAAAAGGGTTTCTAGGTTCAAGAGCTTGAATTTTGATGGCAGGAAAATCTTTTTCTGTACAACATGCAGTGCTAAATACCTCAAAAGGACCAAGTATGTTATTCCCACAGGGAAAAATGGAATTCAGATGGATGATAAATCCAAAACCCTAAGAAGTATGAAATCTTGATCAATGAGTGACACATTCCTTGGAAAAAACTTGCCCCATGAATTTGACTGACCAAAGGATATGATAGAGCAGACTTTGGACACATAGGGATAATGTTTCAAAGAAGTAAAATTGACATGGTCAGGATGTATGCACATGCGACGATGTTTATTTAAGGTAGTACTTGAAGAAGATCCAAAAATCTGCTGAAAAATATTCTCTTTGTCATGTTTTTCAAAGATCTGCTCAAAGAATTTCTCGTCTTGAACCTTATTGCAAATTCTCTGAAGTAAATTCTCTTTGTGACCTTCTATGGAAATCTGATGAAGAAAATTCTCTTTTTGAGCTTTGCTCAGGCACAAGTCGCGCAAGAGATCATGTACTCTGCACGCTTTGATTTCACCATTGGACCTTTTTTTCGAAACAATTACAAGGCTTCTATCAATCAGATCCACAAGTAATTCACTGGAACCTCCTCCAAAGTCTTCTGCTCATTTTTCCAAATAAATCCCTCGGCAACCCATAACCAGATCAATTTCTGCACTGGAATTTCATGGTCTTCTATAAATGCCCCGAGATAGAGTAAGCATGGTTTCAGGTAATGGGGCAATAGCTTGTAACTGAGTTCTAGTGCTTGCATGTATTGCTCTGGGTCACTCACCATGTATGGACTCACCATGTTTTAGCAACATGGTTCCACCATTCCAGTGTCTTGTCTTGTTTTGCAAGAAGTCCAGATATCACGACAATCACAAGGGGTAGTCCTCAAGTTTTTCTTGCAATTTTTTTTCCAATTTCCATCAAGTTTAGATGGCAGCTTTCTTTGAGATATGTCTTCAATCACAATAAATCCCGGCTTTCATCTTCATTCAGAAAGCGCAAACGATGAGGTTTAGCATGTAAAGTGATGGCCACATCTTCGTGTCGAGTGGTAAAAAGAATTCTACTGCCATTGCTGTCATTTGGAAAGTATCTTTTCAGATCATTCCAAGGCTCCGAATTCCATATATCATCCATGATAATAAGTTACCTATTACCCTTTAACCGTTTGTACAACTCTTCACCTAACTTTTCATTGTACATCTCTTCAATTAACTTTTCATCACTCAAGTTACAAACATCATCTCTAGACGGGAAGGCAGAGCTAAAAATGGCATGCAACAAATCCCTCTTTTTATATTCTTGTGACATATAAATCCATGCACAAATACAGAAGTGATATTGAATGAGATAATCATTGTAAACTTTTTTGGACAGAGTTGTCTTACCAAGTCCAGGCATCCCAATGATGGCTATGCACTTCTGCTGCTTTTCATGTTCTTCAGTAAGCAGCTCCTTCATGTTCTCTGTTTCTTCGTCGAGACCAACTACCGTTTCTTCCTGTACCATTGGGCTGATTGGTATTGGTGAAGTTTGATGGGAAGAGTTTCCAAATTGCTGTATTCCTATGCCATACAGGTTCTTCTCATGAATCTGCCTCACCTCTGTTTTAATAGACTTAATGCATTTGGCGACATTCCCAAAGCCATGACGAATTTTATCAGCCGAGCAATGAAGCCATGTGAGATTCAATTCCCTTTCATAAAAATTTATGTCCGTCTTCATGGAACCAATCATATGTAAACCACGGAGAGGATCGGGAAGATATGTAGAAACCATCTGTTCTAACAACTTCAACCTGCGAAGAAATTCATCAGCCATGTGAGAATCAAGTGATGATGCCTTCTCATAAATAGACATCACTTTTTTCTCCATCAGCAGTACTCGGGTTGTAAAATATGAACAAGAAAGTCCCTCAAGCAGGTCAGACATCTCTTGGGACAAGGAGAGGAGGAGATGAATGTCATCAGCCATGTCAAATTCAGACCAAATGATTCTCGATTCGAGATCCACACAAGCAAATATCTTGTCTTGGTCTTCTTCACACAAATAAATATGACATCTGCGAAAACAATCACGAATCTTTCTACTCTGATAGACCATCATTTCAGACAATTTGAAGAGGAAACGGATTTCATCAGGCATGCCAGACTCAAACCATGTGATAATCAGTCTCTTTCTCATCTCATTTTGTGGAGCTCTTGTCCAATCCGTCTGTGTCTCAAAACACTTCATCGCGTATATCTTGGTAGCCTTAACATCTTCTCTGATATCACCCTTTTTCTCAGCCAATTGAGACTCAAACCATGAGAGAAGATTTATCAACTCTGTTCGAAGATACGTCACTAAATCTATCTCTTCTATCATAGTTTTAAAGCAACAATTGATTAATACGTCACTAAATCTATCTCTTCTATCATAGTTTTAAAGCAACAATTGATTTTCTCAGCTAAATCAACCATCTTACATGACAAACTGAGAAAGATATGCAATTTATCAGTAAAGACTCTTGTATCTTTGTCCAAGACAGAATTGAGGACTAGCGAATCAATTGTTTCTTCAACCTCGCAAGTAACATACCTGATTCTTGAGACGAGTAGTTTCAGCTGCTCATGCTCATTGAGTTTCTCTTCTGAATCTCTGAGAAATTTTCCAAGGAATTGCATGTCCTGGTAAAGCGATTCGATTTGGTCCTGGTCTATGAGTTTATTCTCATAAGCCTCCAGAATCAACTGATCATCGGAGTTTATAAGCTGCATCATCTTCTCCAGCAGAAATTCGACAGTAGCGTTGACTGTCATCTTCAAAATGATCGATGAAACAAACTACTATGCTATGCTATGATTTTGAAACAAAACTACGTATTTGTTTTGTGAGTAATTGAACTCTTAAAAACTGTGAAACCCATGGAAATTTGAAACAACCAACAGTCTAACGTGGTTGTAGTCTTTCTCGCTTTTCTCTTACCTTTTTCTTTTTGTTTTTTAGTGGCACTGTCCGTGTCGGATTAATTATTTTATTTGATAATTTAATTAAATAGAAGATCATATTAGTTTCCTAAATTGAGATTTTTACATTCCACACCATCAACTTATATGTGAACTACAAACCAAACCACGTTTATTTTTCCAAGGGTAAAAGAGTCTTTCAATATTTATATAAATGACCATAGTTATGACTTTAAGTGTGTATAATTCAAGAGGGTTATTTTCTAATCTTTGTTGACGCCCCTCACAAATCCGGTGCTTCATGGGTGTGGCGCAGTATTCTTTCAGCATGAGAGGTTATTTGTCATGGTTTAAAATGGCGAATTGGGGATGGTTCTTTAGTTAACTGTTGGAAGGACAATTGACTCCCGGACATCTCTAATTTTTCTACAACTTCTCCGAACTCCGGCGCCCATCTCTCTTCAGTTGCGGAATTGATAAATTAGTCTTCTCATCAGTGGAATTCCGAACTGGTATGTCGCTAATTTAACCAGCGTGATCGGAAGCTTATCCTTCAAATCCCCTTAAGTTCCATGGGGGCTAGTGATTGCAAAGTTTGGGGCGCATCCAAAGATGTCAGTTTTCAGTTAAAAGTGCCTATCATGTTGCACTCTCTGTTCTTTCCAATTCGAATCGCTTTCCTGCTGTTGCAAGCTATAGCTTCAAGGCGGATTTGGGCCGGATGTGGAAATAGGTTTGGGCCATCCGTTCTCCTCGCAAGATTCTTTTATTTCTTTGGCAAAGTCTTCATGAGCAGTCAATCAACAGTTGTTTTTCCGTGGCGTTTCAGATGTGTCTTTCTGCCCCTTATGTGAGTTGGCCATGGAGACAGTGGACCACCTTCTATGCACCTGCCCTTTTGCTTGTACAGTTTGGAAATTAAGTCCGCTTCGGCTTGATTTTAATGGTCTGGCTCTGACTTTTTGGCCAAAGCACTGGGTCTCTCTTTGTTCTCGTTGGCAGAATTCTGAGAATTCCTCTGCCTGTTTGAGTTTAATGGCTTTTATTTGTTGGACCATTTGGAAGTGCCGTAATGATTTTGTTTTCAAACAGAAGCGTTGGGATCCTCACGATGCTGAAAGAGCTTTTTCAGCTTTTTTGGAGTTTCAGGAAATTTCTAGGCAGAATCGGATGGCCTCTTTGCCTTCTCCTTCTCTTTCTTCCCATTCTCATGTGTGGAAGGCCCCATCGGCGAATAATCATTCCTACCTAGTACCTAACATGAATAATCATAGATCATTCTCACATTCCCAAACTCATTCCAATGCTTTCACAGTAACACTTTACCAAATAGGCTTTTTTCACACACAAGGCTTCATCATGTCTTCGTTGTGTAGTTCCACCACTTCTCATCCTAGCAGAGGATGAAATTTTGAATTTGTTGACGAAGGGACTCAGTAATCCTATAAAGAATAACTGCCCACCATTCCAGAAGGAGAGAAAAAAATGAACTGAGAAGAAATAAGAGAATAATAATGTGAAAAAAGGGAAGAAAAGAAAAGGATGCGGTAAGAAAGAAATAATTGAAGAAAGGAGGACTACAAAGGAATTAAAACACAAGTAAAAGAAATCCAACAAGAATGGGACAAAGAAAGGATAAAAAGCATCAGAGTATAAGGAAACAGATGAATAATAGGAAGGTAATAAAATGGAAATACAAAAGGAGGGTGAAGAAGAACAGTCTAAAACAAAATTAAATAATATGAATCACATGCGAAGATATCTCATCATTACCAGCCTTTAATATGAATCACAAAAATAAATAATATGAATCACATGTGAAGGTCAATATATCACTTTGAAGGCTGGTAATGATGAGATCAGTTGGATTCATGGTGACTTCAGTTTGAAGAAAGCTTGGAAAGCTTTAGGGCAAGAAGGCAAGTGGTCAGGTGGAATGGTCTGTGTTGGAAATATTGCAGACCTCGGGTTGCTGTGGTTTTTGCAATTATCTTGCATAATAAGAATTTGTCATTTGTTAATTTACAGAGGAGGGGTTTTCAGGGTCCATCAGTATGCCACAATTGCTTCAAGGCAGAAGACACTAATAATCATTTATTTTGCGCTTGTGAGTATGCTAATCAAGTGTGGCAACAGGTTGTTCTTCGGTTCAATATTACTGATAGGAGATTTCAAGAGCTCAGTTTGTTTGTGGAGTGGATAATTCAGTGTACAAAGGGTAAGGGAATCAGATCTAAGTTGTTAAAGGGGCTGTTTGTGGTTTATGTTCGGAAGATTTGGATGGAAAGGAACTCAGCTTTACATCGCGACATCAAAGTTTCATCTGCTGCTGCTGCAAATGACATTGGTTGGGAAGTTTTACACTTCTTTTCTCTTGGCCTTGCTGATATTCTAGCCATTTTTAATGTGGTGTAATTTTGGCTGTTAATCAGTTTGATTTTGTAATGGATTGGTTTCCAATTCATTCTCATTGTAAAGAGGAGTATGCCCCTCTATTGTATTTGTACTTTTATTATTATTTTTAATTTACAAAATCAACCCATTCAGGAACAAAAACGAATTAAGATCACGGACTTCCCACGAACCATGCATGAAACTGATTGCCCCTAAACCTAAACCAGAGGGATAGAACTATTAATTATCAATTATTAGAGAGTCAACTAAAAAACGTCAACATTGCAAATTATTGTTGTAACTTGAGAAAACAATCTATTTGAAGATAAACACAGAGCTAATTATCAAAAGTGCAACACGTGCCAAGAATCATAACAAAAAGTAGATATATTCACCAAAAACAAGATTGCTTGTACTTTTCACCTAATAAATTCGTAATCCAATCCTTGGACTCTCAGCCATTGATGAATAAATATGTAACTTCATTTAGGAGATGCAATATATCACATAAAATTCTCAAAAGAGCTAGAAACGAAGTATACACAGATCATAGTTTTATCTAAAAATAAAATATGTTTATTTTCCAGATCATTACCTGCCTTTATAATATACATGGGTCCAAATCTGATCAAAACATTGAAATGCTCCTTTAGATTGATCCTTTGTGTGGTAAACCTGTCTATATTTTGAGTTTTGTCCATGATCTAGTGATACACAAAACACATAATTAACAGAGATTAATTAGTAAAATAATGACTGATAATCGAAACTTATAATAAACAAAGTTTGAAATACAAAGGTGGAGAGGGAATTGAATTCACAGCCAAAAAGTCAAAAATAAAGGAAGAAAGAGGGAGGGAATCTTACTATCATTAAAGAAAGAAAGAAAGAGAGACACAGGGAAATCTTACTATTATTAGAACATTATATAATGGCCAAATGCTCTGAGATCATCGTCTCATGATTCCGTCTGCGTGCAAGGATTTGGACCTTTAGCCCATCATTTCCCATGCTCCTTTGCTGTTCTTGAATTTCCCTCGCAGAGTTTTCAGCAGAGCGACAACAAAGCCGCAGTTGAATCATCTCTAGTGTAGATATATCTCCTAAACTGGATGGGATCTCCTCAAGTCTTGCACAGCTCTCTAATACCAATTTTTGAAGGTGGGGGAAGTGATTGCTAGAGGTATTCCACTGGCCAATATCCAAGGCTTGAAATTTCAAAAATCTGAGTTTGCAAAATTCCCCATCACAAGTATCCCATCTTGGACCCTTAAATGCCTTGTATAATAATTTGAGAACCTCAAGGTTGGGTAACATCCCAAGGGTCGACATTTCCTCCCACCTTAGACCGACATGTGATAAAGCTAGGCTTCTGAGACTTGGGGGGAAATTATCCAGATGGAAAAACCTTTTGCAGTCGCTGGATATTACATTCAATGTTTCAAGGTGAATCAAAAAGTCCAGTTTAGGGAAATGATCCTCCCCATTCAACCTTTTCCTAATATGACATTTTAGTTTTTTGAGATTGGGAGTCCATTTCAAGGCTCGCTCCTCTCCACTATAAAGATGCAGTTTGCCTACTGTTTGTAGGTTACACAATAAGAAAGCACGGCCATCATTGGGTGTGCTAGTGAATTCAATAAGCCGTTTAGCTTTCAGATGCCTCAACTTCACTATCTTCCAGATATCATCTGATAAAACTAATGAACCTATTGGGCCTTCAAGAATAAGGGTTTCTAGGTTCAAGAGGTTGGATTTTGCTGGCAGGAAAATCTTTTGCTGTGCAACATGCAATGCTAAATACCTCAAAAGAACCAATTGTGTTATTCTCTCAGGCAAAAAAAGAAATCTGGATGGATGATAAATCCAAAACCCTAAGAAGTATGAAATTTTGATAAACAAATGACACATCATTTACAAATAAGTTACCCCATGAATTTGAACGACCAAAGGACAAGATAGAGCAGACCTTCGACGTAAAAGGATAATGTTGCAAAGAACCAAAATTGGCAAGTTCAGGATGTATGCACATGCGACGATGTTTATTTAAGATAATACTTAAAGAAGAAGAACCAAAAATCTGCTGAAAAATATTCGCTTCCTGAACTTTTTCAAAAATTTGTTGTTGTAAATTCTCTTCCTGAGGTTTTCCAAATATCTGCTCAAAGAATTTCCCTTCTTGAACCTTATCAGAAATTTTCTTAAGTAAATTCTCTTTTTGACCTTTTAGGGAAATCTGGTGAAGAAAATTATGTTCTTGAGCTTTTCTCAGGCACAAGTCACGCATGAGATCATGTACACAACACGCTTTGATTTCACCATTGGACCTTTTCTTCGAAACAATTACAAGACTTCTACCAATTAGATCCATCAAGTAATCCTCTGCCACTTCCTCCATAGTCTTCTGCTCATTTTGACATATAAATCCCTCGGCGACCCATAACCAGATCAATTTCTGCACTGGAATTTCATATTCTGTAAATGCTCCGAGATAGAGGAAGCATGCTTTCAAGTAGTAGGGCAACACATTGTAACTCAGTTCTAGTGTGTGCATGTATTGCTCTGGATCACTCACCATGTATGAACTTACACTTTCAGCAACATGCTTCCACCGTTCCAATGTCTTGTCTTGTGTTGCCAGAAGCCCAGATATTGCAACAATTGCAAGGGGTAGTCCTCGACATTTTCTGGCAATTTGTTTTCCAATTTCCATCAACTCTAGAGGGCAGCTTTCTTTGCGAAATGTCTTCAATCGCAATAGATCCCAACTTTCATCTTCATTTAGAAAGCGCAAATGGTGAGGTTTAGCATGGAAAGCCACAGCCACATTTTCGTGTCTAGTGGTGAAAAGAATTCTACTGCCATTGTTGTCATTTGGAAGATATATTTTCAGATCTTTCAAAGGCTCCGAATCCCATATATCATCCATGATGATGAGATATCTCTTACCCTTTAAGAGTCTGTACAGCTCTGCACCTAAGATTTTGTCATGTGTTTCACAAATATAATCTCTAGACTGGAAGGCGGAGCTTAAAATGGCAAGCAACAGATCCTTCTTTTGGTACACTTGAGACACATAGATCCAAGCACGAATATAAAAGTGATATTCAATGAAAGAATCATTGTAAACCTTTTTGGCCAGAGTTGTCTTACCAAGTCCAGGCATCCCAACAATGGCTATGCACTTTAGCTGCTTTTGATGTTCTTCAGTAAGCAGCTCCTTTATCGCCCTTGTTTCTTCATCGAGACCAACAACTATTTCTTCATGTACTATGGGCCTGATTGGTTTTGGTGAAGTTCCATGGGAAAACTTTCTGGATCGTAGGATTCCTGTCATGCCATAGAGCTGCTTCTCATAAATTTCCTTCACCTCTGTTTTAATAGACTTAATGTCTTCTGTGACACTCCCAAAGCAACCACGAATTACAGTAGCCCACCAATCAAGCCATGGAAGACTCAAATTCCTTTCATAAATATTCATCATCTCCCTTTTTGTAGAAACAAAATTGACACTTGGATCACAAAGAAGATATTCTACAAACGTTTGTTCAAAGAAATTGAACCTGCCAAGAAATTCATCAGCCATTTGAGGATCAAGCAATGTAACACTCGATGCCTTCTCATAAATCGTCATCACCTTTTTCTTGGTACGCTGGATCACCGTCGAGGGAGTGAAAAGTACATATGAAATTCCCTTAACCATGTCCGCCATCTCTTGGGACAAACTGACGAGGAGATGAATGTCACCAGCGATGTCAAATTCAGGCCAAGTTGTACTCAGTTGCTTCATCATGTCTTCATTAATCTCTCCTATGAGACTGCTAAACAATTCACGAATTCTTTTAGTCCGATAGAGCATCATTTCGGACAATTTGAAGAGAAAACGGAATTCATCAGGCATGTCAGACTCAAGCCATGTGATAATTAGTCTTTTTCTAATCTCCTTTTGCAGAGGTTTCTTCCAATCTGTCTCAAGCTCAGAACTCCGCATGACATCCATCTTGGTACGCTTAATATCTTCTATAATATCGCAAAAGCAATCAACATTAATTTTCTCAGCAACCAATTGAGACTCTATGGACGAGAGAAGGGTTATTGCCAGTGTTCTGAAGTCCTTGACAAAATCTATCTCTCGTGTGATAGTTTTAAAGCGGTCATAGATCTTCTCGGCCAGGTCAGCCATCGTCCTGGACAAACTGAGGACAAGCACATTAGCAAAGACTCTTGTATGTTTGTGCAACACAGCATTGAGGACTAGCGAATCCATTGTGTCATCAACTTGGCAAGTCACAACTCTGATTTTTGAGACAAGTCGTTTCAGCTGCTCATTGCCTATCTCTCCTGATGAATCTTTGAGAAACTTTCGAAGGAATTGCATATCCTCATAAAACAATTGGATTTGGTCCTTGTCTATGAGTTTCTTCTCAAAAGCCTCGAGAATCAACTGGTCATCCGAGTTTATTAGTTGCTGTGTCATCTTCTCCAACAGAAAGTCCACAACAGCAGTAGTGTCTGTCATCTTCAAAATGCACAAACAAACTGCTATGAATGATCTATCTCTTTGAAACCCCACAATGAGCTTCGATTTTAACTGAAGCTATTTGTTTTTCTTGACTAATTGAACTCATACGCGTAACAGACCGGATTGAGATGTCCCTGTTTGTTGCTAGGATCAGAGCAGATCATGCAAATCAGGGTTGATTACACAATCGGAGTAGTAATTTAGCTATCAAATTAACCAACTCACTTAGCTCTATAAAACTAAACTAAACTAAAATTTATACATAACACAATCAAAGCAGAAATTTAGCTAACAAATTAACCAACACACTTAGCTCTATGAAACAAAACTAAACTAAACTAAAATTTCTGCATAACACAAATAAAAAAGTAATTTAGCTAACAAATTAACCAAGTCACTTAGCTCTATTAATCAAAATTAAATAAAACTAAGCTAAACTAAAATTTCTACATATAAGCTTTAAAGCAGGTACCCAGATATACATATATATGTAGCACATGGAGAGGTAGAAAATCGTACCCTTTTGGTGTTAAATTTGGGCTATCGTCAGAAAGAAATTTGGACGATTGTACACAGAAATTGGGGCAATCCACATGGTGTTCAACGTTGAAAAGCTCTAGAGAGAGAAAATAGTGACATTTGTAGTGAGAGAGATTTATTGTAAAGGGGATTTTGTTGAAAAGAGAATGGTGTTGGCTGCTGTGGGTTTGCTCTGTTTCACACGTGGAAACTCCTTCATCCACATGCTCTCTGGCTTGTGAGTGAGAGTATCTTTTCTTTGTGGGGCTCTCTATCACCAACAAGATATCTTTCTTTATCGACATTGCCATAGACATACATATATATATATATATATATATACACACAAATCACTTGAGAAAGCATCATGAGCCAAATTGAAGCCTAAGAAGAGAGTTTCGACACTGCTTCATGAGCCTAAAATTAATATATATATATATACAAGAAATCTAACCGAAGGGTTTGAGGGAGAGTGGAGAGGCAAAGGCAGAAGAGAGGGTTAGGATACCTAATCAATCAATCTGATATACTGCTAATGGAGAGGCAAATGGACGAAGGATTGAGTCGTTGTTTTGCAGTTAGAAAAAATAAATAAATGAATTATTAAATATACTACTCTGTTACGGAGAGTTTACACGTTTTTCTATCTTCAAAATAAAGCAATTATTTTACAACAAAAAAAAAAAAAAAAAAAAAAAAAAAAAAAAGAGGAAGAAGAAGAGGAAGAAACAATTGAACAATTTTTGGGAGAGGGAGAGTAATATTCTTCTACCATCAAAGCCTTTATAGAATGAATTTCTAGTAGTAAGGCCATAGGGGCAGAAAGCGGGTAGAATTCATCCTCTATAAGATTTTAGTGAAAGCAGCTGACTTCTTCTGATGTATTTGACTAGATTTCGCATTTGTTGTTTTTCTTTTCCTTGACCTTTACCTTTTAATTTTCCTTTCCATTATTGCTACAGGATTGCAAAAGGGCTGCCAAAAAGTCTGAAACCAGGGACGGAGCCAATTAAGGCCCGGAGGGGGCACGTGTCCCCCCTCACTATGCTCCAACCTATTATACATAGGTATATAT
>JAOTQH010281097.1:0-10187 GCA_025631255.1 Cornus kousa
ATTATATTAAATGCAAATTTAAAGTAAAAAAAAAATAAAAAATAAAAAAAAAAAAACAAAAAAAAAACCATCAATTTGCATTACTCCATAATCCAGATGGAATAATCTATCCTTTTCAAAGGGAAGTTGAGAGTCCGAGCCCGTTAGAGGCAATAGTGTGAGTGTGTGTATTTGCTTAAACTTTCAAAATAATTATTAAAGTAGGACTTTGGAGCTAGGCACAATATTGGTTAGTCGATTTATTTTGACTAGGTTTCTTGAACTATACACAAAAAGCATCCTTTTTTCTTGTTTTTCTTCATTACATCTCTTTACTTCAAAGTCACCCGTCTTGGTGAATTTTTTTTTTTAAGTGCAAGAGTTGCAGTGTAAAGAAGACAAATTAAAACCGGTATAGTAACGCGTGAAATTGTTTCGAAAATTAAACCAAATTCCGATATTTTACTTTTCATAACTTGGGTCCTATGGTGACCCAACAAAGTTCACAACCGATACTGAGGTCCATCACAAAGACCCAACTGATGCTTTTCAGTTCCAGTTCATGTGCCGGTTCAGTCCGGTGAGCTATATAACCCACAACTCCGGCGAGCCACAGTTTCAGACGACCCATGTGAGCCATAGTTTCAGTCCGGTGAAGAGCAACACCAAACTGTTCCAGCGAGCTGCAGAACACATTTTTCAGTGAGCTTCTCAGTTATACAATTCGGACCCAACAACTGAGATCAAGAGAAGAGAAAGCACTCTGTCGGACTTTCTCGGCGACGGCATCTTCTACGCGGACGGCGAGACCTGAAAGTTCAAGAGACAAGTTTCAAGTCTCTACGTAAATTCGACGAACATGTACTGGATGTAGGGGAGTTACATGACCGTACAAACCGCAACACCAACCCAAGACAATCAAAACCTAAACCCCATCATCGTTGATCCACCAGCAAGCAAATACCACCATCAATGATCAACCCACACCCTGTCTGTCGTCGCAAATCCAAAACCCCATCATCGTTAATCCACCACCAAGCCAAGCCACCATCAACCCCATACCCTGTAAGTAAGTCTGTAACACCACCAACAGAACCAAGCGCAAGACCCAATCGCAAACCCAAAACCCCATCATCTTCGATCACCATCAACCCATACCCTGTCGTCGCAAACCCACTATTGCAGAACTCCAATTTTCCTCACCCCCTTGTTCGTCTTCTGACGATAAATCTCCGGCGAAGACTTAAGACGATCGGCAATCATGACGCGATGAGGAAGCTGGAATGGCCGTGAGCGGATAGATGGTGACCGTGACGCAAGTCGCAACTCCGACGAGGCAACGGTTAGTGTTCACCATGGTTGTGGCTTGGGGCTCGATGGTGGGTCACCGATGACGATTGTTCCGACAAGGCAGCGGTTGGTGTTCGTTATAGTGGTGTCTTGGGCTAGATGCACCAGTGATCTGGCATTGTGAAGCCATTGAAGAGCGCCAAATTAAGCTTGATCGAAAACGTCGGCAAATTCGTCTTTCTATGATTATGATATTTGGATTAAAAGTCGTTAGCAAATAGAGTAAAAGGATCACTTCACGGTCAAGTGACAAAAGGTACTACCACGTCCTTGGATTTTTCAAGAGCCAGGCAACTTGTGCTTTCCAAATATCCCTCATTAGATTTTGTCATTTTCACCCTCTAAAAGTAAGTAATATCTAAAAGTAAGTAATATTTTTTTGATAATATATATATATATATATATATATATTTACCAACTGTTTATATTTATAACCAACGGCAATATGAAAAGTTATTTTATTTTATTTTTTTATATTTTTTTTTCAGAAAAACATCCTTAATGCACTTTTTGTGTCAGACAAACAATACCTTAATGACTACATTGATAGGATTAAATTAGAGAGAAAAAAAGTGAGAAAAACTAATTATTAGGTTAAAAAAACAAAAATGACACTAAAAATGTGAAGAAAAAAAAAATTATATATATATATATATATATATATATTGGGGGCAACTGGTCAGCAAACAGGTCAAAAGTTACGTCATTTGGAGCAAAATTTTTAAAAACAAAATTCTGCGGTCACATGGGCCCGCTCGCTTACAACAAGCCCGTAATGCCGACTTTCTCGCTAGATTGGGCCTCTAACAAGGTCCTTGGAGTAATAATAATAATTTTCGAAATATTTTTCATTATAAAATTTGTACAAACTTTAAAAGTGTCATTGAAATCAGGCCTTAGTTTTTTATTTATAAAAAAGGTATTTTAAACTCCACTTTCAAGGTTGATTCTGTCATTTATTTTATAATAAGTGAAATGTAATGGAGTGCTTGTGTGCATAATACATACTGTATATATTAGTTAAAGAGAAGTGCATGTCCATCAGTACTAGGCTGCAATCGCAGTGGTTAGAATTAAGGAATATAATTAATAGGGAAATCCTATGTTTGAAAACATTAAAAATATATTTTGCAAGATAAAAATATTTGTACAATCAAATCATACTCATACATATATATGGAAAATGATATTATTAACTACTTTAATACCCGACTTTAAACTATAAAAATATGACATATTATTCTAAAATTCCAAGTTAAATAGGCATCATTACTAATATAGAATAAAAACTGCAACATTTTACAATTTTTTGCAATTTTTCTTTAAATCTATCTCTTTTTGTTATTTATGGAAGTTCATCATTAGTTTTGATCATTGTAACAATGAACAAATGTCTATCAAAGTAATAGATGGATATTAATAATCAAAGACACAATCTTTTATATATAATAAGGATACACAATTTAATTATATATAAGAGATGCAATACTAAGTATCTCAAAAATTCTTAGAGAGATACAATGTGATGTATATATATAACACATATACAATTTGATATAGATGCTGATTAAAACTTTAATCCCCAACAAAGATATGATATTAAGATGAAACTTAGAAAAGGGATTAAAACTTTTCAAATTTATTTTAAAATGGGTCCCATCATATTTGACACATGGGTAGCCACATAAACTCAGTAAAATAATATATTTTTATTTGCCAGGAAAATAGCAAGACTTCATATATATGTGTAAGTATATACACACACATCCTAAAAGAGGACTTGTTTTGTCTTTTAAAAATATATTTTTAATCATCCCATAAACATAAAGAACAAAATTAAAATATACTTTTTATGTTTTCATAAACATAGAGAAACATATTTAAAAAATATTTTTTAATGGTTCAATAAACATAGACAAAAAGTTTGGGATTATGGGTACTCTACCGGCATCCATCATCCATAGAGAAAAGAAGGAAAAAAAAATAAGCAATACGCCAGTGGTCTAACGGTACTAAGTCCCTACTTCTTAAAGGGAGATAAGTGATTCGAACCTCGATAGAGACGTGTGTGTGAATACCAGTTAGGAAAAAAAAAAAGTTAATAATAAAAAAAGAAGAAGAAAAAAAAAATAATAAAAAGTTTGGAATAGTAACTGGGAGATTTGGAGGAAGAAACAATAAAGAAGAGAGGAGTATGGTTGTATGTACGCACATCAGATGAATGGAGGAAAGAAAGGAAAATCATATAAAAGGGTAATTTTATCTTAACTAGGAGAAGTGACACCTATGAGAAAATAAATGTGCTTATATAATGTCTAGAAAAAGACAGAAAAATTGAAGTAAACTTACGTAGTTTGGATACTTGTAACGAGACTTATAATTGCCGCGATAAGAAGAGAAAAATTAGTTACTATAGAAGGCAAGTGGCAGAGAGAAATAACTACATAAAAGTGTTAATGGGATAATTTAAATCAATAATGTTGCATTTGCATTCACAAGATGAGAAGAATCTGGATCTCTTTCACACATACACACACAAATCATGATATGAGGAAGAGAATCAGGAGATCTCTATCACACACACACACACACACAAATCATGATATATAGCATTCATCGTTACTGATATTATACAGATATAGCATTGTTAATCAGGATATTGGAAGGGGTGGGTCTAGTTACAAGCATAAAACAGTAGTTAGTTAGTAGATGGAGGAGCTTCCAAACGAATATAATCATACATGAGCCCTTGGAAAGGGCTAGTGTTGCTTGCTTGTGTTAGATAAACTTCAATAACATTTTCAAACTTCGCCTATGGTGATTTCAGTATTAGATGGCTACAATGTGCTTGTCGATCTGTCAGTGTGCTTGAAGTTTACAATGAGCAAATCAGGGACTTGCTTGCCACCTCACCCGGATCGAGGAAGTAAAACTTCAGTCTCATTCATCCATTCAAACAATAAACTAAAACTTGGATTGATTTTCTTTATATTGTCTTTGGGATAGAAATTTTGCTTCTTAAGAAAGGCTTGGCCGATTAATATACAGTTTACTGGGACTTTTTATTTTATTTTGCTTTTTTTATGGTGAAAAATTCCAACACATTGACTTTATTCTTTGATATGTGGAATCATATTCCGGACATCACTTAGCAAGGCTGTATGCCCCTGCCTTTATATATTCCTTTAAGTATTTCTATGTGTAGTAGAGCGGGAAGTGGTCGCTGGTCAGGAAGAATTTTTACCCGATTATGATAAGAAAGTGATTCTTCTAGAATGGGTATTCTCTACGTACCGATCTCCTTGGCCGAGCTCCCTTTCTTGTAAGCTAGCTCCTTTATGGCTACCTCTCCTCCCAAGTTGCCAAAAGAAGGACCTCCTTCTCCATGAACTCAGACGCAACTCTATACCTAAGAAGCGATGGATGAAATGCCTAGCTAGCCCGGTAGAGTCAGACTTGCGTGCATGCATGTCTCAAAGCTCCACCATCCTAAATTTCTAACCCGTCCTGCACCTATGCCGGTGACTTCTTCGCGGCTTGTCTTTTTCACCTATGCCGGACAGTTTAGCTTACCAGATAGAGACAGTCTAGCTTAATTTCCACTCTGAATGATATCTTTTCTTTTATATTCGGGCAGTCAAGACCTGAAATTGAGGTATATCCCTCTAGTTCTAGTAATCCCTTCAAATCAAACCAAACTTATTTGCCTAGCTAGTTGGGCTTAAGACCTGCGTAATGGATGGGAATCCTTTTCCATTGCTTATTTTCCTGTTTACTTAGCTTTCAAGAGTGGATCTCCTGTAGGGTGAGAAGGCATTGATGTATGGAAACCAAATTTTGTACATTTAAATGTGTCATAACACAATTAATTGAGGGGCAATGTTAATATTTTGGAATAAAAATTAACATCATACATTATGTAATAAAATAGAAAATTTATTGTAAACTATAAAAAATGTAATGCTATCATCTCTCATTAACTGAAAACAAAAATGGATATATGTTTTTTTAAAAAATACAATTTTTTTTAAAAAAAGTAAAGAAATAGGAAATGATGGATCGAATCTTGCCATTCCAACCGCTATTTGAAAGCACGATGTTAATTGAATCAAGTAAGTTTGTGTGGTACTTAAACAGTTTCACGGTTGTTTTTGGGAATCGAAATGGATGATACCGTGTATCAAGATACTTTGTGTGGCAAATGAGCTTGCATCTCTATTTATATGCACTTGCGCGCATGCCTTGGTAAAATTCTTTGATATATTTACAACTGTATAACTGTAGAGTATTATGGATAATGCAACATAAATCTATTCTGCACTACAAGAATGCAAAGAATTCTAAGATGTCCTAGCATGCACATTATTCATATCATCATATGATTCATATGTATTGCAGAGAATTCTAGAATGACTTGCTATGCATACAACTCATATTAACTAACATACCTTGTGGTGGCATAACCTTTTATAGACATATGTTGGAAAGTTTGATGGAGATAGTTCGTAAGTTTTTTAATGCACACTTGTCATATCAAAGGTTTGATCAATTTTTGATCCGAAAGTCTATTTCGATCGACCGATGACTTTTGGTATTTGTTTGAACATCAAAAGCACACTGAAATGTGACACAAGCCAACAATCTTATCCATTATTTTTTTATTATTACTTTTATTAAATGTATGCATGCGAAGGCCGAAGTAAGTATAGACTCAAGGTCAAGAGCAACTGGAACTAGGGGTGACAAATTATGACACGACACGAGTTAAAATGATTTAGGTTTACTATAAACGAGTTTGGATCAGAAAAGAGTCGACACGATTAACCCGTTTACTTAATCGTATCGGATTAGGGTTGAGGGGTTTAATCCGTGTAACCCGTTTATGACCCATTTAACTCAACATGTTATAATCGTGAATATGACCTATGTAACATGTTACTTGTTTAAACCCAATTACTAAGTCATTTCAACATAAACGTTGTCTATCCCTTATGATTTTTCTTTTTATTTTGAATATTTGGATTAATTATGACAATTTTTTTTCTATTATTTAGTATTTGATTAAATATTAAATGTCTCGTTTTGATAAACAGATCATTAAATGGGTTAACAAGTTTATTTGTTTAATAAAGAGGTTGGGTTAGTGTACGTTGAGGATTTTTGATACGATTATTAAATGGGTTGTGTTTGTGTTTACCTATTTAATATAATACTCTTACATTGATACGATTCGAACACGACCCACGAACACAAATTGCCACCCCTAACTGATACCGTTAAATATCTAATTTTTATTTTTTATTTGCATATATTTGTGGAATTCCACCATATATATGTTTCCTTAAAATTTTAAATTTCTAAAAAAATCTCTTTTTCTTTTACTCTTCAAATTCATTCAATTCTCTAAAATAATAATAATAATAATAATAATAATAATAATAATAACATTTCTCTTCTTCAATTAAACTTTTTTTTAAAACTTTTTTTCAATTAAACTTTTTTTTTGAGCAAAAGCCACCTTTGAGATAAGTTAAAAATATCTTATTACCCTTTGACTCCTGAGTTGACCAATGTGAATAAAGTATCTCTTATTATAGACCAAAATACCCCAAGTTAGTTAATTCTATTTGTCATCCAAACTAGCAATTAGTTGAAGCCAAAACGGCTACTTTGCACCAAAAAATAACCTTATTTATCCCCCCCCCCCCCCCCAAGCAAAAGCCACCTTTGATTGAGTTGTTTGTGGAGTTGTTGCTGCTGTTGCTGCTCTACTGGATTTAGTGCCTTGTGCGTAATTTGAGACCTACAAAAATGCATGCACAATTAAAACTTTGCTAAGTGAATAAGTGAAAAGCAGTTATAAGTTTGGTTTTGTTAGTTACACATTGGACTAGCAAAATTACATTATTTTCTTAACTATGCTGTGATGTGTGCTCAAGTATTTTGTAAAAACAAAAATTAAAATAAAAGTAATGCTTACATTGGATTGATAGGCTTGTGATGGTCCTATTGTTCCTGCAGCTCTACTTAATTGTGCTGCTGCTGTTGCTCTACTCCTTGTCCTTGCTCCTAGACCATTCTTTCTTTTTTGTTGTGCTTTTGTTGGTGTTGATGTCCTTTACCCTTTCTTCCTTTTGTTCTGAATTGGAGCCCTTTGACACCCCCTTTTGTTGTGTCCACTTTCTTTGCATATGCTGCACCTCAGAATAGTTGACCTCTTAGTAGCTTGTGGTTCATCAGCTTCCCTCTTTCTTGCTACTCTAGGTCTGCCTATAGGCCTGTTCAAATCTGGAGGGAGTAATTCTGCCTTATCTAGTTCATCCCATTTACTCTCATGGTGCATGGGATGTATCAAATTTCTATAAGTTTTGAAATAAGTACGGCTACTGAAGAAATCATCACAATATATACTCCTCAATATGCTCTCTTTTCTATGTAATGCATGTTGTTGTATGCCTACATGGCACACCAGTGAGCTGCCATTCCCCACAATCGCAAGGCCTGCTATGAAGATTCATAATATACTTCATCTCTAACTCCTTGGTTACCTCATAGAAGTCACCTCCAGGCCAAATCAATTCACATGTCCCAGCCTTTTCAATAACAATGTTTAATTTGTTTCTAATTTTTGGGACTGTCAAATTAACCCAACTATCACATTTCTGAAACCTTTTCTGATATTTGGTCATAAGTTTGGTCCTTATACCCTCCAACATTGCAGTTACAGGTTTGCCCCTAACCTTCTTAAGCCATGAGTTGAATGACTCAACTGCATTATTAGTGACAAAATCACATTTGGTCCTCATATCAAACTTGTGCCTTGCCCATGTTTCAAGTGGGTGATCCATCAACCACTGCTGTGCTCCTTCAGAACTTGTTTGTATCTATCTCATGCTTTTCTTATAGTCTAACTCATTGTAAGCCCTTACTGCTGCCCAAAATAGTTTTCTATACCCAGGGCCGGCCCTGAGATGTCCAAAGTTTTGAGAGGCCCTAGGCGAACTTTCAAATATGAGGCCCTCTATAAGATTTCATAAAAGCAAAAAAATTATAAGAAGTGCGAAATTTTAATTAAAATGAGAGATAAACACATAAAATATATTAAAATTGTGATTTTATATTGAATTAGGTGGTTATTTATTTGGTTAATTTGTGTGTTTTAATATAGGAAAGAGAAATAAAAAATAGTAAAACTTATTATTATAGAATCCAAATCCTAATTTAACTTAATAATTTGAATTCAATTATGCTTACGTTAATTTGGGAGACTCTTTTTATTAAATTTTCAAATAATTAAAACTAGAAGCTAAATTTTTTTACAATGAATAAGTGATCTATTTCTCGTAAATAAAAACCCTTATTTACATAATTCACTTAAAAAAATTTATAATTATATTTTGATTTTATATTTTTTTATTACAGTTAAATTTTAAAGAGATACCTAACAAAGAAGATATATATATAAACCTAGTGTAATTGTTCGTTCTTACCTTTTCCTTCAATTATGAATTTGTTTAGTTTGTTAAATAGGAAACACAAATATATGAAGAAATAAAGTGTAATATGTAAGTGATTATTCATATCTTTTTAGTTACCACCATTCAATATACAATTGATAAATATACGTGTGTTTATTGCCATAATATATATATATATATATATATATATATTTAAAAAAATTATTTAATGTCATAGATTTACCTGATATATAAGTATGCATTGAAAATTATGGTATGAATGCATAATTATAGTCCTAAATTTAAGTCCCTTCCAAATTGGAGGCCCTAGGCAACCGCCTTAATAGCCTTACCCCAGGGCCTAGCTCAATTGGTTTCAGAGCCTCTTCTTGGAAGGAAGCCTGGAATTCAACTTCCTACATTGCATACAACTTATGCAACATCTCTTCATGGATAGCATAGAGTAACCTGAAATTACAGTATACTAAAAAGCAAAGTTGAAGAAAACAACTTACCCCCCAAAAAAATTGAAGAAAGCAATAATATATCTCAATTTTGGGTTTTGTAATTTTATTTTATTTTTTTTATGCTGCTATATGTTTTAATGCTGAAAACATGGACCAACATTTATACAATAGAAATGCCAAAAAAAGAACACAAATACATAAAGCCCAAAGTTGGTTTTAGATCTGGCCATATAAAGGTTGTATTGTCCAAAGACTCCAAACCATTTCTATTCCAATTTGTCGTTGTAATGCATTGCCTCAACTAGCATCAAACTGCTATTCTGGTCTTGCATTCATTGGTCTTGACCAAACTGTGTACTAGTTGGACTTCCTTAAACCATCCCAAATGGATGAGACAGCCTGAAATGTTAACGTGTGACCCACAGCCAGGGCCCAGGCTGACTTTGGGCTTTAGACCAGCCTACATTTTTGTTAAAATTATAGGAGAATACTAAGTCATCATATCATCAACCAATTAAATCTTATCACATAAATAAAAATGCATCTATTTCAGTAATAATGCGTGTTTGATACTGTATCATCATATACTCCTGGCACATTAAACACTCCTATATTTTGACCTAATTTGCTATTATTATTATTATTATTTTCAGACGTTGGATCAATCAAAAGGCGAGTCTCACCAATATATCCAGTGACTAAGAGACCCGAGAGTACAATAACTATTCTAGAATTTTTCAAATCTCTTAGGGGTGAAAACCCCTTTTTTTAATTAGTAAAGCTCTTCCTTGAATATTTTGCATTTGTTCTTTATATAAATATAATGTAATTGTGTGTGTGATAGAATTATATATATATATATATTTTAGCATTTCTAAGAAAATTAATTTCAACTGTAAAAATGGTATGGTATGATGTTAATTAAAGACTGTTT
>JAOTQH010281107.1:0-10187 GCA_025631255.1 Cornus kousa
GTGTCTTTAGTATATTTGAAGGGAGTTGATATTAGCACTCCACCATTATTCTCAGGATCTTCATTTCTTCTTTTTTCTAAGATAAAATTATAAAAGAGTCAATAAATTATACAATATTGTATTGTTATAATTTTTAATACCATAATTGCCCTTCTCTCTTAAAGTTAGAATTTTTAGCTAAATTCTTTCAAATTTTCATTCACGTTACCTTCTTTCATCCCTTCAAAAACAAAAATGAAAGATTTCCTGAAGATAACGAAATCTCATTATAGTATTTTATTTATTTATTTATTTTGTTCAACTTCCTTCTTTAGAACATATATTTGAGTTGATTTTGAACATATTATTTATTCTTGTTGAATTAGACCAATCTAGAACATCCTTACAAATACTGGATCAATCTATCAATATTTTCTTTAAAACTGAATTTTATCGTTGGATTTTATGGGAATAATAATATACATACAATCCCTTGTTATATTTTTCTATACTTCCTTGAAAAAGGTGTTCAACCAATAGTTCTATTTTTACTGGTCCGTTTTTTATTTGGTTGCCCTTTTCTCTATGAGCATGGGTCTGGGCTTGGGTTACATCGCTCTTGAGTTGTTCAAGACTTTCCAATGTTTGGAGAACTTCCTTTACAAGAAAGTTAAAAATCAAAGATCGGGAAGAAACTATTGTTAAATAGAAATGAAAAAGTTTAAGATTCGATATAAAATGTATCTTATTAGAATAAGAAGTATTCCAGTTGGAAACAAATTTTTATTTAAATGAATACAATTTATAAAAAAAAAAAAAAAAAAACATTTAATTGAAATAAAAATCAAAATATATGTTTTAACATCTAAATAAATATTTAAAGTTTAGAAAAAATGTGATGAATTCTAAGAGTTTGAGAGGGATAGAACTTGAGATAAGACTCGAATGAATTGAATTGGAGATGGTGAATGGTGTGTGTTCAAGAGGGACAGAACTTGAGATAAGACTCATATGAATTGAATTGGAGACGGTGTGTATGCGCGCGCGTGCAGGCAGCATTGAGATATTGAATGTTATGTTTTGATATTGATATAATATAGTTTTGCTCTTGTTTATCTAACTCCTTCTTTTGATTGTGTTTTTTATTCTATAATTTTATTTTTTTCACCTATTCACGTTTCACTTTTACAATAATTTTATATAATCTTAAAATTTTCGATCCGATTCTAATTATATAGACCCCTCATCGATCCTAAATAAAATCCCAATCGTAACAAACTTGACCCAGAATACCACTTCCTTAATAAAAATGCAACTTGTGCTACTTTTGCATTGAAATATCAATCCTTCCTAAGCTTTTTTGCTCAATATATGGACTGAAATTGTGATTTATGGTGTAGGTGCAAAAATTCGGAAATTTTTCCCTCCACAATGGCTTATATCATATTTATAGAAGTCGCTAGATAGGACACTTTTAATTTGTATTAAAAGCATCATTTGAATCAAAATTAAGGTTTTGAAGGGAAAAATAACATTATTTGAATAAGAAAAGTACATTATTTCTTTATCAAAGATTGCAACTGAACTACAAACATAGTACTATGTGCTTTAGGTCCTGGCGCGACTATTGGGTTTGTGGCTCAAAATTTGTGTGCAAAAAATTATTGTCACTATAAAAATAGTTTTCTGTTTTCATAGTGACCAAAATACCAAAACTGCAATTTGGGACTACTTGGAAGTGTTTTTCAAAAACTGTTTTTGAAAAACTGAAAACTGATAGGCACACTTTTTAGAGAACAACAAAAAGTTGTTTTGCGAATTTCTGAAAACACAAAGAACATGCGGAGGATACTGTGCACTTAAAAAAATAGAAGAGGGAAGCCGCTCTCGGACATAACAGAGTATTCTCCGCTTCTTTCTCCTCTCTGCGACTTTCCCTTCTGTCTCGCTCCTCCAAATCGCTTGCCGACTCGCCGGTGACTGGTCCGCGAGCTTTTGCCTTCTTTCTCTCTCTACGCAGCAACTTGCCATTGGAGAATCTTCTCGTCAAGGTAAATTCTACTGTCTGAAACCCTAATTTCACTCTCTCTCTATATATAATTTCTCTCTTCCACGCAATTTGTTTTCTTGGATTTTTTTCTGGTGTTCTTGTCTCATAGGATAGCTCGGAAAATTGGGGAAACGATCGGAATCATTATATTAATTTTCTGTATTTGGTCTTGTTTGAATAAAGCCTCTGTGTTTTCTTGTTCCACACAGTGAAATCCTTGAGTTCAGTGTAAAATTGGTGGCAATTGCGGGGTGCAAATAATTGTTGTAAAACCCTAATCAATGGGGTCAATTGCTTGGTGCAATTGGGACTGCTTGTACAAACAAGGTCGCCACTTTGTGAAATTTCATTAAAACCGTAATCTAACTTGCGGATATAAGTGTTAGTTGTTGTATCAGTAACCTATTTAACTCATAGTAGCACATTCTGTGTTTATAGATGGTTTAGATATGTAATTCAACACCATTTTATTACTTTAATTACTGTTTTTTTTAAAAATAATAATAATTGAAGTCACAGTTCAACTAGTTGATTCATCTATTATCATCAGTTTGGGCGTCAAAAAGAATGAAACACAGTAGATCATACCCAACATATCTATTAGTAGATATAATAGATAAGCAAGTAAAAAGATTTGTAATGGTTGATCTCTCTCTCCCTCCCTCACACACACAGACACAGTGGTGTCTTCATCAAAGAAGTAAAAGCTTTATGAACAAGCAGTTGAGATTGGCCTAAAATAAGTTGCTCGAAGTGTGCACCTACTTACACATATGCACATACCCTCTGTATGTGTGTGTATATATATATATTTCCCTCTCGTGCATGTGGTGTTTGTTTGTATTTGCAGACAGTATGGGTGGGATGATTCGAGTGTTCAGTGCTTACGACCTAATTAAGCAATGAAATAGTAATATAATTGTAAATTTGTTATATATTAACTACATGGAATTTGATTCACTCGGTGTTGGAATCATAGGGTTTTCATGAAACTACACTTAAATAGTAACACGTATGGAGAGAGACGTATACATTTTTTTTTTTATTGATTGAATGTTTAGATAAGACAAAGTAGAAGTTTGCCTCTTTATATCTTTGTTTTATACTTTGTACTATTTCTAAACTATTCAGTTGACTTTTTTTGTACAATACCTGCGCCGAAAGATAACCTCCTTATCCATTATTTTCTCTAAATAAAATAAATAATTTTTTTTTATTTTAATGTTGTATTTGGAAGTACCAAATCCCTTAATTAAACTAAATTTTTTTAAATTTATTCAATATTCACAAACATAATATACAAATACAGTATATTGATAGTGTAGAGGTAGCTCTACACTAGATTGAAGAAATGGATTTCAAAAAACTGTTCCAATTTAATAGTGAAATAGAGAGTTTGTGTCACTTCTTATCAGCATTTACTCTTGCAAAAAATTACAAAAGGCATAGTAAACTTACACCATTCAGGGACTAAACAATTACAAAAGATACCACTTGGGTTTAAATGATTTTCGTAGTACGGAAATGATGGCAGGTGTCGAGCCATCTAGGTTTACCTTACAATTCCGTGTACCAAGTTCACTGTGTTAGAAGAGGTTTTTTTTATTTTTATTTTTTTAAAATGCAAAAATAAATAAATCAATGTGAAGAAGAAGAAGAAGAAGAAGAAGAAAAAGAATTCTTCAATAGGGGCAAATTGTAATTTTAGTGGGGGTATTTTCATAAATTTTAAAAATATAAAAATATAAAATAAAAATATAAGAATCCAGTGGGGGCGGGTGCCCCCACTATTGGTCCCACATTGGGTTCGTGCCTTCTAGTCTCATGAAGTGCAAGTCGTGTAACATTGGTTAGAGTAGTCCAACTAGCTTAATTGAACCATCTTTTATAACCTTGTGAGTAGTCAGCATTTAAGTCATATAAAGTAAGAGCGGGAGCTGAGAACAAATTTGAGAGCGAGAGTGGCAAAATTTAAGTCACACGAAATAGAAACGGGAGAGTGAATGCACATTCAAAAAGTAAAAACAGGAGCTCGTGCAGAACATAAGAGCGACACCCATCGAGAAAAATTACGTGACTTAGGTCAAGATCAGAATATCTTATTCAAATCTTTTCTTTGATTTTATCCTTGAAAGATTAACACGTGGCATTTAACTTGGATGATAGGAAAGTTTAGGAATGAGTATGGTGTTCCTTAATTTGAGTGCAGAACTCAGCTTTTCTCCACTAATACAGTATTTAATCCATTACAAAGCATGTCCTCTATTATTTTTTTGACATGGGCACCAAATAGTCTTTATTTATCTAATAATTTAACCCTTTATTTATTTATTTTTCCTGTCAAATAATTAAGATTTTCAATAAAAAAATTCTTTTTTAAAAAAGTTGAGACAAAATATACTTATTAAAGGAGTATTACTTTCAATAAAACTCAGTTCAACAAAACCTTATTCCAATAATTTGCAACGACTTACACATAAATTTTGATTCCGAAAAGTCTAGCAGAGACAACTCTGTCTCAAATATTATGATCATAAGATGTGTGTGTGCGTATATATATATATATGTGTGTAACTAAGTCTCCAGCACACTTAAAGATTTACTTTTTGAGCAAATAGTATCCCTCTTTTACTTGGGTATACAACTCTTTTAAGAATTTAAAAAAATTGTAAAGAATGACTTTTCGGTTGTTACCGCTAAAAAAACATGTGCCTAGCACATTGTTGATTAAATTTAATAAATATCAAAAATTTTCTTTTTTAATTCCCAAAACGCCCTTCCCTTCTATATATAAATTTAAAAAATAAAGAATATAATAGTAATTTTACATTAACTGGATTTTTTTTTTTTTTTAATTGTAGTGAGGGCATTTTAGTATTTTTATCACCCTGGTCCATTGAGGGGAGGTCCTTTATTTGCCCCTATAATAAAAATTAAAGAATTTTCAAACCTATAGAGAATTATATGAACTATATGCATATTACAATAATATTAAATCCACATAATATTACTTTGGTAAAAGCCGGTTCAACAAAACCTTACCATTTCAATAATTTGCAACAATTTAAATAACCTTTATGAATTTTGATTCCAAAAAGTCCAGCAGAGACAACTCTTTCTCAAATATTATGATCACAAGATATATATATGATCATAAGTTTAAAGTCCAAGATTTGGAAGATTTAGATTTATATCTAGTCCACCCGTCTTGACTCCAATAAAATTGACCTAGATTTTTAGCATGACGCCTGACAACTTTACAAGTAGTAGTAATGCTGTGACCACATACACATATATGATATGGGCCCTAACAACCGTAGAAGATAAAATACGCACGTGTGGTTGAAATCAAGCGTGTGAATGCTACCATCACCATGACCCAATGCTTCTCTAAGCAGCCACCCAAAAAAAAAAAAAAAAAAAAAATCAGTTCCTTAGCTCTGTAAACAAAACACAAAGACAAACAACCAGATGCCCATTAAAGCAAAGCAAGTATAAAAAGGAAAGCTAAAAAGGCTACCCGATCACTCCTAGTAGCAGCAGAAGCAAGGAAACCCTCTCTATCCCCACAGCCAAACAATACTGACAGTGCTCACTGGCCCCCACACCCTGTCTCTTTCTCTCTCTAACTTTCTCTCTCTAAAAAAAACTATAATCTCTGCACGTGAGCATCGCACTTCCTTCGAGTAGTGCACACAGTTTTCACGAAACTTGGGATAAAAAATAGAATAAAATAAAATCACACATTATTGTCCAACTGTTGACATGTGTTGAGAGAGACAAGTCCACAGCAAACCAATAGATATTACTCTGTTGTTATCTCCAATTCAATCTTTTCCCGTGGTTGGGAATTTTTTTTTTTTTTTTTTCCCCTCTTATTACACGTGTCAACATCTGGTTTAACTGCACTAGAATTGCCATTTTGACCATTGATAATTCAAGATCCGAAAAACATAAAATGCATGCCCATTTAAAAGTTTTAATACAACTTTGCTACCAGCATTTTTGGTAACAACAAGAAGAAGAAGAAGAAGAATAGGTGCAACCCTACCCATGAATATTAGAACTTTGTGACTGCAGCCCACTTTGATCTTACACACACACACACATATATATATAAACATATATATGTATGTGTTACTTGATTTCATTTTAATCGGGGAAACTAATTTCATCAAGATCATCCAATGACAAGAAAACTTCGTCCAAACATGAGAGTTCAGTTCCGTCATCGTCGTCGTCGTCGTCTCGCTCGTACACTAGACAAACTACCCATTTGCTATAATCCTGAAAAAAAAAAAATAATAATAAAAAAAAATAAAATAATAATAGGGCCAAATAATTATATATAGACATATATAGTCACATACACATATATATAGTACTTACTATTTTTGGATGTCCTCTTCTCTTAGATGCCCTACTACTAGAGCCAGAATCTGAAAGCCTATACTCCTGCATTATCCAATTAGTTTTGACCCCAACAGGAGGTTTTCCCAAGTAGAACACATAATATTTCTTCACACCAACTATTTTACTAGAACCAGTAATAACTGGTTCATCACCACCCAAAGCCTTCCAGTACCCGTTTTCTGTAATCCGGTTCTGCGTCCTCCGGCTAAAGAAGTACCACTTGTTCCCCTCCGCCAGAGCTTTACCTACACCAATTACAAATACAACTAAGTAAGTTGCACCTTTTTTAACCGTTTAAACTTTTAAAATACATAGAAGTTAAACTATTACTATCAGTCTTCATTATTTATATTCATACTTACTAATATCTATCTAGATAATTACGATTACTCCTTCTGTCTCAAAATAAGTGTCATGTTTAGAAACTGTAACTCACAGACATCACATTTATTTTGAAATAGATGGAGTATTTATAATTGATATCCTATACATGTATATGTATGTATATAAATAGTCGGACTTACCATCTAATTCCCAAGGATCGTAAGGATAGAGATCAAGATCAGGGATGACGTCAGGATGGCAAGGTAAAAGGGCAGCTTTTCGATGAAGAAAATGGACGACAAGTTCTTCATCGGTAGGATAAAACCGGAAACCAGGTGGGAGGTGGACATTGTTGTCACCCATGAAGGAGGAGAATAGTGATCGATGAAGAAGAAGATGAATTGGGGGTTGGGAATTATGTTGTTGAAAGTGTGGTTTGTGGGATGATATTTATAGTGTGAGAGAGAGGAGAGAGAGAGAGAGAGAGACTGTGACGTGGGATTGAAGTTGTATTTTGATCACAATTCACGAGTACTGTGAAGTTGGGAGGCTTTTTAGATGTTTAGTAGTGTGGGTTAGTGGGTGGCTCCATGGCGGCGGGTAACGGAACGTTGGATACTTCCAAGTAACGGGATCTGTTAGTGTTGGAGGGAACTCTCTCCCTCAACTGGGTGATCAATATATATACGTGTGTGTGCCTGTACTCTGTATATATATATATATATATATATATATATATATATGTATATAATAAAATGTGGGTCATCATCACACTTCATGCTTATATCATCCAGCTGCTGCGGTCCACGTGTCATGGATGTGTATGAGCCATTGTGGGACTCTATGATCTGCATAAGTGCATAACCAATTATTATCACACTTTTAAAAATGCCGAGTATATAATTGGATTCTTTATTCAATTTATTTGTTGTTTCTTATTTATGCATCTCCCTTGTATTATAATCAATGGTTAGTGACATAGACATATATATATATATATATATATGTATGTATAAATATGTGTGTGTGAGAGAGCCTAAGTAAAATATGAAGGTTATCTATAAACAAGAAAAAGTTTATAATTGATTATATTGTGACGCTAATTAAGAGATAGAGAAGTGTGGAGTAATGAACTCAACACACACTTTATTTTCTCAGTAGTCATTGTGACAATATTGACAATTATGACATTACTCTATGAACAATAATCATATTTTTATACCATTCAAAAAAATAAAATAAAATAAAATTCTACTCCATTAGTCAATATATATTAAGAGATAAAGAGGTGTGGAGTGATGAACTCCACACACTCTTCATTCTGATCTTTGCACACACTTTATTTTGATAGTTATAATATGGACAATTACACTCCCTAAACATCTTTTCATACTTTTCAAAAAATAATAATAATAATAAATAAATAAAATAAAATAAAAATATACTTTCATAAGGTTGTGCTGAACTCCATTTCTTGGGTCCCCAAGGATCCCAATCATGTACACTTCTGGTAAAAAGGATAAATATTTTAAAAGCAAATTATGGGTTTTAAAATTATTATTTTTCTCTTTCGTGTGAACCACTCAGTTGAGATAACTGTTTGATCAAGTGGGACTTACCGACGACCTAGAATCCAAAATCAATATGAAAACAACTTCTCCGTAATTTCATAGAGTAAAAAACTTTTTGTCCTTTTTCAATAAATGACGGATGAAATTTAAATTTAACTAACTTTACTTGTTGACTAAATCTTTTGTAGATTCTTTATCCATTCAAAGGGTTAAACTCATGTGGACTAAATTATATTTTGATTCTTTTTCCGTTCAAAGGGTTAAACTCATGTGGACTAAATTATATTTAGATGGACTAAATTATATTTAGATTCTTTTTCCCTTCAAAAGGTTAAACTCATGTATTTGTTGACTAAATTATCTTAATTTTTATTTGTAAGAAGACTTGAATAATTGCCCTTTCACTTTGAAATGTAAGAAAGTACAACTAGATTATAGCCCTTCGCAGTAAGATTATTAGATTCAAAGTGTGTAACTTTATCCTAAATTCTCGAACACATATTCTCAAGTAGAGATAACAACACGGCAGGTTTAGAGCAAAGGATTACTTTTTTTGTCCTCACACCTATTTAAGTTTCCCGTCCCAATCTATATTAAGATATAAGAGTAAAGTAATATTTTCACATTATAAACTCGACGGAAACCTTTCTTGTTCCGATCTCCATTAGGTCAAAATCATTAAAAACCGTCTACTCTAAAAGTTTATTGTTAGAAAGATTAGGATAACTGACAATAGTGACACTGATTCCGACAATAGTGATATCTAGCCCATGGATGCATTGTATGATGTGCATTGAAAATTGGTTCTTCTGCTGCAGAAATTGGATTGTACCTACAAGTGCCCTCTTTTAATGGATTAAATTTTGATACAATGAGCATGTATAGCAGCAGTCCATAGTGGAGATATAATGAGCAAAAGACTAGAAAGTTGAAACAAGGATAATGACCTCATATCATCTCCATCGTCTGAGGCCCTGCTCTGGGCCTTTTATAGAAAACTACTGGTGGATTGCAGGACAAATAGGTAAAAAACCAACCTAAGAAGATGCTTCTGTCCTCAGTCATGCTCACTCCAAAACCAACTGCACTCAATGTCCTACCACCATTTGCTCTTAAAGATTCATAAAAATATGACCCATCTTTTCATTTTTGTTGAAAGCACTTGCAAGCTCATGACTTTTAGGGTTTATCATATACATTAGGATAAGAATGCCTATAATGGTATCATATAATAAAACGTTCTATGATACCATTATACCGACTGTAGTTATAGGATTCTTGTTCGTATCGATCATGATAAAGTTTTACGTCGATTGTCAAATTAATTATCAAAAGCACCCCTCCAACTTAATTTATCCGGACTCGGGACTTGCTGACGGATTAAATTAGTTGGAAGTAGTGAGAAATTCTGGCCCCGGCGGGGTCCCAATGGAAAGGATCACATTATGGCATGACATTTGGAACTAATACAGTGATGTGTTTCCACCAACCAACTCCATTATAAGTCACATACCTAGACTAGGCTCACCAGGAAAGAAAAAAAAAAATCCTACTAGTTGATTTCAATCAACAATAGTACAATGTTTTCATATTTTTAATAATTCAAAACACAGCAGGGCATGGTTTTTATAGACATGACATATGCTATTAATGAACCTTCATGATAAGCGTGACTAAAAATGAAAAAAGTTAGCCTTTAAGGCTAAGAGTGTTTAAGAGCCGTAATGGACTTGAACTGATTTTGGGTTTGATGTATGAAGTGTGAAAGTGTGGTGGTGACTGCATAGTTATGTCATCTCTCTCTCTCTCTCTCTCTCTCTCTCTCTCTCTCTCACACACACACACACACA
>JAOTQH010281118.1:0-10187 GCA_025631255.1 Cornus kousa
TAAATTTGACATAAAAGGCTTTTCTTGAACCACACATTTACTACATTATTTTGGCGTATTAGAAAACGGCCTCGTCAGTAAGCCGGTAAATGATGTACATCCATGGATATTGATGTAATTAGGATTTCATTTCATTTTATTAAAGCTATGTAGTTTTGGCCTTGGAGGCCTCATTCTTTGTATTTAATTTCTTTGAAATTGTATAGAAGTGGGATTTGTATAATTCGATATTAAACGATGTATTGAACTCGTATTTAGTTTCATTGAAGGCACAGGTATTTAATTATGTTTTGCACACTTTTGAATGCATAAATTAGGATAGGTTTAAACCATAAATAAGGTCACCATGGGACCAAGGGAGTACCCATGTACACAAGAGCTTAAATTTAGCCTTTTCTGGGCAATTTCAAGGTTTTCGACTTCTAGAACCTGTTCAGCTTTCAGGGAATAGGTTCAAAGGGATATTTTGGTTCATGTTTGGGCATTCTATCCATGTGGTACTGGTACCAAGATTTGGGAACAGGTTCAAGTTCCCTAGTGCACTATTTTGGCTTTTTCAGATGTTAGTTTGAAACGCTGGATTTCGGACGACCATAACTTCTTCGTTCTAAGTTCAAATAGGGTCATTCTCGAGTCCATTTTCAAGAATTTTGAGTTAACTTTCCAATAAGACCAACTTAATCCTCAAATTCTATTCATATTGAGAGTTATGATTATTTTAGTGGAATAGTGTCAGAATTTCCCTTGAACCGGGTAAGGGTACTTTTGGGAAATCATATCCGATGATTGTAGAACCTCACTGAACATCATGGAATGTCTAGAATAATTGTTTTAAATCTCATTTGATTAGTTTAAGAATGGATTAACCTCTTATATTTTAAAATAACTATTTTACCCCTATTGTGACCTTGGGTTCGGTTAAAGATCTGGTTAGAGATTCGGGCCCCTGGTTCGGGTCATTACAAATTTGGTATCAGAGCTTTAGGTTTGAAACCCTAAGGATAATGAGTAGGGTTGACCTAGGTTGAGTTAGAGTTGGGTTTAACGGTATTGCGTACTTATATGACTATTGTTTATTTAGTTTTAAAGCCTGACTTATTACTATGTGCTGAAATGTTAATATGTTTATTTCATACCCATGTTTAGTAGATGTCTATATGTTCATTACTTATTAAGTTTATTAATTGTTGCATGTAAAAGCATGACCAATTGTTTAATGTTAAATGTTTATGTGCGACTACTTGTATGAATAAATTTGTTTAAAGCATGCTTGATTTGCTACGTGTTTACTTGTTAATTATTACTGTTGATGAAAGCATGCTTAGTTGACTGTGTGCTTAATTATTAAGTGTTATTATTATTAAAAGCATGTTATACGAGCTCTTATTACATGTAATTGAACACGAGTTATGTAAGGCGTATATTATAGGATGTGATGTAAACCGAGTATGTATACAAAATAATGCACAACACTTTGGTTTTGCAAATGGTATCAAGTGGGCATCATAGTTTACATTTATAAATTGCTAGACATTTATACTATGTAGTATGAAGTAAGAAGGGATCATCCCAAGAGATTAAACATGTGTTGGAATTTAACTTGACTTTAATGCTAATTAGATTAAAATGGTAAGAAAGATAGAGAGAGAGTTTGAGAGAAAAAGAGTTTGGTGAAGTGATTAAACGAGTTCAATTGAAAACATAGAAATAGAAATAACAATGCAAATAAATTTAACTAAATTAAACTAAAAATTAAAGAGATATGAAGAGAGTCTTAGGGCTAGGATTCACCACTAAGGTCATGCAATTAACCATTTGCTTTCAATTAACGGGGAAATCATTAGTGTAATCACAGATATGGCTGCATTATCATCACAAATCACAATTGTAAGCATAGATTATCAACATCAAGAATGAATTATCTACCTAATGACAATTAAACTAAAGTGTAGAACTCATTCAAGACTACGTCATAATCTACCATACACATTCACAAATGTATCCAATAAGAACACACATCAATCAAGAAGATAATACTAATTGTAATTAGAAGTATGGATTAAAATAATCAAGCATGGATTGCCTACTTAACTATAATTAACTAATGACAAGTAAGCTAATTTGTAGAACAATCCATCAAGATTAAGACTTTATCCATCAAATTAATTGACAATTGTATCAAATAAGTATTATGCTATGGCCATCACTAAGCACAACTACAAGAAGTAAGAAGTATCTAGTGTAGAGTATAATTCTAAATCAATCACACATAAACATGTAAATTTCATATAGAATCAATGGAAGAATTAATTTTCAAACATCTAATGAAGAATAAAATTCCTAATTTGTCAAATCAAGCATGTATATATAAATAAATCACAAGGCCATATATTTAATTACTAAATAATGATTCCCCAAAAAAAGAAATACAAATGTTAGGGTTACATGAACTTAGGGCTCATCCAATCCCTAAGTAAAGAACTAGCTCATGGAGAAGATGATCATGGTGTCAACAAGCTCCATCTCCATCTTTTGGCTCCTTCTTCTTCTTCTCTGAACTTTTCTCAAGAACCTTAGCTTTTTCCCTTTTTCGTGTTTCCAGAGAGAACGTACGATACAGAATACAAAACTTAAAACTTAATAATATAAAAATAAATAATAAACTACTAATGAAAACCTAACCCTAAAATTAATGGCTCACTGGGCCTCAACTAATAACCCTATTAAAGCCCAATAGTTCACAAAATAAGCTCAAACAAATAAAAGAAATCTGTAATGTTGCCAAGTCCTGGGGGATCGATCCCCCATAGTTGGAAATTTCCTTTAAGCCTTATTCAGCTCCATTTTTGACCTGAGCTGTTTGGTTTGCTTCTTCATCTTTGGGAACATCATCAAAGGCCCGAGATTGACCGCTTTATGCCATTTTCTGAAAATCTTTACTTGACTCCAAAAAGGTTTAATTGGACCGTTCTTAACTCATTTTAACTTTATTGCCCTGAAATACACATAAACATAAATTAGGAATAAAACATAAAATTAAGATAGATGCAAAGACTGAAATACCCTAGCTTAGGTGCTGAAATGTGCAACATTTAAGCACTTATCAATTATGTAGAATTTGGATTTGTTGGGACACTGCTAAAGTGACCCTTACTCTATTTAGTTATTTAATTCAATTTATACATTAATTTGTTCGTGATACTGTTAGTGACACTCACTTATTTGTCTCTTATATTTATATAGGAGCTGTAGTGTCCCGAATTTTTCTAATTTTTTTATATATATTTTTTTTGCCTCATTTTGCATGCCCCGAGGGCCTTTTAAGTCTTTTTCTCGAGCTGAGAGCTTTAGAAATGCATTTTTATTTTTATTTTTTTAAGCCAATTGCTAGTGATAGGATTATTTTCAGAAATTTTCGAAATCGGGACGACTTCCGGTCTCGGGAACCCCTCTTGATTTTGCCATTTGCGTTGAAGGGTGTTATAGGCATTCCACTCATATACACAAATACATGTATATATATATATATATATATATATATATTATAGAAGATATTTTGGGAACAAGTATGGCATTGTAATAGAAGAGGGAAGGTAATTTAGTAAGTTTGCTTAAAGTTAGAATTAATCCACAATGTGTTGACATGTGGCATCATTTAGACCACAAGATCAAATTGAAGGCAATCCAACCCCATTCTTACTCCTCATTCAGCATTCTCCCCTCTCTTTCTCTCTCTCTCTTTAACTCTTCTCCTTCTCTCTCTATATCTATATACACAAATATGTCTTATATATTTCAAGCTTCAATTTGAGGAGTTTATAGTAGGAGTTTGGGGTAGAGCAAGAAGGGAGTCTTGTTCCACTTGGCAAGGGCTATTTTTGAGACCACCGTTGCTAGAGTTTGGAGAAAATTTGAAATTAAGACTATATCACGTCCCACAACCAAGAGGCTACGCCACGCTCCGCGAACTGCCAAAGTGTATCTTCGTGCTCCTAGCTCGCTCGTCCGTGACAACTAGGTAAGGGCTTGTTTAGCTAGCATCCTTAAGGTATGGATTTCTAAGTCTCACATTTTTTAGTCTTTTGTGAGTATATTGTTGTAAAAGCATGCTAAAGTATATGTATATAATGATGTTCTATGCATGATGAGTATATGATATAACTTTCAAGAATAAATTCCATGTCAAAGTTAGTCGATCAATAAGTGTAAATTGGCATGCCTATGTGATTGAATGCGCCTTTATGTGCTTACATGGTTATATGATGAAATTTATAAGCTTTGACATGCCATGATTGTGATAGTTGTTATGTATGTTATCATATACCCCATTATAGAAATTGTGACTAAATTGAATATGAAACATTAGCATATGACGTATACATTATGGCATTGAGAGGGAGCATGGAGGGGGGTTAAAGTTAGAAACTTATTTTCAAAAACTTTTAAAAGAAAAATTTTGCAAAAATCGGACGACAAGGAGTTAACATGTGTCCACGGGGTTAATACAATCTAGAGGGAACGTGAGGTGAATACTTCACGCGTGGTTGAGTCGCTTAGGCCCCAAATGACGCTAGGGAGTTGCCCTAGGTTAGGGATAGATGGCTAATCCTTCTCTCATGGTAGTGGGGGGTCGTCTCGTACCAGGTTGGATTAACGAGTTCGGTATGTGAATGATTTGTGGTTGAGGATACAAGGGTTTTGGGATGGTAGGCATATGTATTACATGACATTACATTGCATGTATATATGTTATGTTGAGCATTGATATGATGATAAGGACTTGTATCATTTTCTTATGTTCCTGTTAAACTTGTATGATCCCATTTCCTTTTTTCCATTCTTCATTGAGTGTGACTCATGGGATTGGAAGGGGTACATCATAGGTTTCACTTGTTGAACTATAGTGCTCAGCCTAATATTAATATTTTTCAGGTCACGGCAAGGATGTGGTTGATGACGGACCCTTATATGTGTAGCTAGGGTCTATGGATGTACCTTTTTGTAGATCTTTTGTAATCAATGCTTAGTTGGGACAATTATTTTTGTAAACTGACTATAATTTGTCTATTTTATGAAAAACATTATATTTATGACCTTAAAGGTCTCAAATTTGTAATTGCACTCGTTTGGAAATATTTTGTATATTTTGGGAATGTAATTAAATTTAATTTTTATTAAGAACTCACATATAATAGTTGTGTATTTTATAAAATGTGTTTGTGGATTATCCTAAAATCATGTTAATGTTGTTTTGTTGAATGTGTAAGAAAAAAATAGTATTATTGGGATGTTTTCACATAAGTGTAAGAATGTGTGTATATATATATATATATATTCATACACACACATGTACGTGCAATGGTGTTATGGAAATATTTTCAGTGGCATTGGAGTGGTTGAGCTTGGATAAATTAGTTATCAATGTTGTTGTAATTAAAGAAACAAAAAAAAATAAAAAAAAAAAATAATAATAATAATAATAAATTTGGCCAGTTCTCGGTCGACGTGTGAGTATTACACGTCCATTGGTATCTCAATATTTTGGATTCTACTGTACACGACACAAATTAGTTGATGTGAAGGAGTTTACGTCGACCGGTTCACCCAAACCAGTCGATGTGTAAGTGTTAGCCGTCGACCGGTTCCTGTTATTTTTTCCTTTGTAAATTATTTTCCATTTTTGCCCTCTCCCACTCACTTAAGGATATTATTACATACCACGTGACCTAATAAAATATAATAATTACATTTTAACCACGGGAATGACCATATTACCCTCAGATTTCATTCTAATCATTGGATGACCTTAGTAAAAGACCATTTTACCCTTTTTGGGTTTTAAACCATCATATGTGTGTGTGTTAAAGGACTATTTTGCCCTTATTGGGCTTTAACGTATTAATTTAACACAAAATGACTGTGTTACCCTTGGATGACTTCAGGTCGGGTAAGGACCTGGTTAACGATCTGAATTCAGTGGATTTGGGTCATTTCAAAAGCACATCCATGCCTTAAGAAGAAGTCTACGAAATAACCTAAGATATGTTAAATGTATGGATATGCATTTGACATGGGTTATATTTAGAGAATTCGATGCCATCTTGACTTCCTCTGAAAGGTTTGGTGGAGTTGAAGATTGGCCCAATGCTATGTTTGATTTTCAGAACTACTTATAAGACACTAAACTTATGGACCTAACCTACAAAGGGTTCCAGTTCATTTGGAATAATGATATTATCTTTAGGAAAGTAGATATAGTTTTGACCAATGATGATTAGTCCTAGTCTTTTCTTAATTTTGAAGCTATGTTTCACCTTCTAGGGCTCTCTGATCACTTTTTGATAACCATCTCTCGTGGCTTGCCTCTTTGTAGATCTAAAAAGCCTTTCAAATTCTTTAACTTCATGGCTGAAGATGATCTCTTCCTTCCCACTATCATCAATATCTGAGCTACAAAGATTGAGGATTATTCTATGTACAGTGTCTATAGGAAGCGTAAGTTGATCAAGGTCGCTCTTAAAAAATTCAAAGGAAGAATTATAGTGATCTCTCCAATAGAGTGATCAAAGCTTCGGAAGACCTTCACTTCATTCAGCACCTTCTGCAAGTTAATCCCACCTCCCATGAGTTCAATAGTAAAGAGAATGAACTATTCAAAAGTTACTCTAAGTTGATGAGTGCTGAGGAGTCTAAAACAAAATTCGAGAATTCATTGGCTTCAACTTGGAGATCAGAATACCATGTTCTTCCACAAGTCTATAAATGTTAGAAGAGCTTAAAATCATATGATCTTTGACCAAAGAAGATGGGAGAATAGCCTATAATTTCAAGATATTAAGACTGAGGTAGTTGATTCTTATAATAGGCTTCTCAGAATAGGAAAATTTCATGCATCCTCTTAATGTTAATAATTGGTTTCCTAAGAAGTTATATTTAGATCACCACATTATTCTGCAAGAAGATATAAAGGTTCATGAGATTATGGCAGCTCTATTTTCCATGAAGGATGGAAAGAGCCCTAGGTCAGATAAGTTTATGTACCCCTCTATTCTTTAAGAAGTGTTGGCAAATTGTGGATCCTGAAATCACTCTAGCTATCTAATCCAGCTTTAAGGAGAAATGTATTCTTAAACAGATGAATAATACCTATCTGGCATTGACCCCCAAAAGTCTAAATGCATCTTTGCTTTCTGATTTTAGGCCCATAGCCTACTGCAACACCTAGTACAAGTACATGTCCAAAGTACTTACCAATAGGATGAAGAAAGTGCTGGACAGCTTTATCTTTCCTAATCAGACTACTTTTATTCCTAAGAGAAGAATTGATGATAATGTTTGTGGGTGTCACTCATTAGAGGCTGACATGGTATGTTGATAAGTCAAAACGACACAAACCAAATCCCCCGTGGCAATTTGAAAAGTCAAAGCCTCGAAGGATCAAACTTCGAGTATCTCAAGCCCTGGTATCGCCCCAGGCCCATCAAGCCTCGAAGGATCAAACTTCGAGCACCCTAAGCTTTGGCATCGCCCCAGGCCCATCGAACCTCGAAGGATCAAAACTTCGAGCACCCTAAGCCCTGGCATCGCTCCAGGCCCATTAAGTCTCGAAGGATCAAACTTCTAGGATCCCAAGCCCTGGCATCGCCCCAGGCCTATTAAGCCTCGAAAGATTAAACTTTCAGCACCCTAAGCCCTAGCATCGCCCTAGGTCCATCAAGCCTCAAGGAACCAACACCCGGGCATCCTAAGCCTTAGTATCGCCCCAGGCTTATCAAGCCTCGAGGAACCAACTCTCGAGCACCCTAAGCCCTGGCATCGCCCCAGGCCCATTAAGCCTCGAGGAACTAACTCTTGAGCACCCTAAGCCCTGGCATTGCCCCAGGCTCATCAAGCCTCGAGGAACCAACTCTCAAGTACCCTAAGCTCTGGTATCATCCCAGGCCCATCAAGCCTCGAGGAACCAACTCTCGAGCATCCTAAGCTCTGGCATCGCCCCAGGCCTATCAAACCTCGAGGAACCAACTCTCGAGCATCCTAAGCCCTGTATCACCCTAGGCCTATCAAGCCTCGAGGAACCAACTCTTGAGCATCCTAAGCCCTGGTATCGCCCTAGGCCCATCAAGCCTTAAGGAACCAACTCTCGAGCATCTCGAACCCTGGTGTTACGCCAGGAAGTATCACCCTGGAGAGTTGGAGCCTAAAGGGCTCACCATCAAAGGGTCTGTATGTAGCACGAGGCGAAGGTAGGGTCTTTATGACTATAAGCAATAATTGAGAAACTTAGGAGGATCTTGGATTGTTGGACGAAAAGTCAAGAGGTGTCTTCGCTCCTAGTAAGACCCATTTAACAAGATGATGGGATTATACATATTATGATAGCAAACCTTAAAATCACATTTAATGTCGTGTCAAGTTTAACCAACCGGCGGCCAAACAACATTTAATGCCCTTGATTAAGGGAGAAATGACATGGCAATGTAATGTAAGGCTCAATGAGAGGATTAGACTCTTAAACCTCCAGGATTACCCATAAAATTCGGATTGTGGTTGGTGCATGTAAGAAACCATGCATAAAAAAGACTATTGGAAAATAACCAATGGAATCCGGGCCTATAAATAGCATTGTCTTATGAAAGAACAACCAACCGAGGAAAAGAAGAGGAAGCTGTCATAATATACTGTATACTTTCCCTACCACCATCAAAATCTTGATAATTGGTTTTCTTCTCATCCTCCTACACTAATCATTTCCTCTGTTTCCTTTATATTTGTATTTTTGATATTTCCATTATATATTGTTTGATATAAAAGAACCCCTACATTTTGGCGACTTCACTAGGGATATCAGTACAAGCAGATGGAATCATAGGATATGCCAACTCATCATTCAGAGCCCTCTATTGGGGGGGGGTCGTGACGCTCCTCTCCAGTATCAGGCGCCATCGCGTGCTTCCAATGTTCGTGCACCACACATCACATTACCAGAAAGCTCAGCAGCCCCTTCCGTCCAAGAAGAGTTGTTGCAATCCCACTATGACCTTAATGATCGTCTTGAAAGGTTGGAAGACCTGATTATGGAAAGTGCACGAGCCAGAGTCGTTTCTCCTGCCAGAGTAACCTTGCTTGAATATGACCAACCAGGTAGTTCGTCCACTCATATGCCACCACTATGGTATCTGCCGACACAGGCTCAAGCAGCCCCAAAGCCTGTTCCAATTCAAGTTATGCCTCCAGCCACTCCTCTGCTAGAGTATGTCACCGAATCCTTGTTACAGTAATTCTTCATGAAGCATGCCCCGTATGCCGTACGCGCCTTGGTATTGCATACTTACCACCGTACCCAAAAAGTCTCGCTCAGACTCCATACCCACAAGGGTACATTATTCTAAAATTTCCCAAGTATGACAGTGTAAAAAGAGACGCTGATGAGCATCTACAAAGATTCGTGGAATCTCTGGGACAACACAGTCATGATGACGTTTTGCGTCTCAGAGAGTTTTCTAAGTCTCTCACAGGGCTCATTTACAGGTGGTTTAGGAGTCTTGAAGCAGACTCAATCACCACGTGTCAGCAACTTTCTCAAAAATTCCATGACAAGTTTGGCCAAGCCATCGAGTGGGTCACCACGCTCTCCCTCACTAAGGAGGTATAAGAGTCCCACGAAGAGCCTCTTAAGTTCATCTCCCGATTCCAGGCCAGGGCAAGGGAATGATTTGAAAGCAGCAACGAATGAGATCTCGTTGACATCTCCATACAAGGCATGAGCAAAACTTACAGGATACACTTGGTCAACTTGGGACTCAACAGTTTCAGCGACCTCACCATAGTTGTACAAAATATTTGTAAGGACCTCACACCCCCCAAAATAGAAGTTGCTAGATAGGTCACTCGCAAAGACACGCCCGTTGCTCCTCATAATGACAGAGCCAGGAAGCGTCGCAAAGCAGATGTCAAAGCTAAGGGACCTCACGCTAAAAGTGCTAATGATCCTCCCCTATTCCCGGTATGTATGGAGGAAGTAGCTAGCACCCTCGAGCAATGGGTAAAACATGGTGTGGTCATGCTACCTGTTCCTTATAAGGAGCCAACTACTATAATACCCCTAGTTTAAAAAGGATAGTCCTGGTATTTAATTTATTCTTTTAATTGAATTGTAATTATTTAATTGTTTATTTGACATATTTGTG